>CM038679.1:561382228-561650074 GCA_021605205.1 Aegilops longissima
GTAGCGACGACGCGACGCCGAGACGCAGCACGTGACACCATCGCCACTCGTTTTAGCGTAACGCGAAGTCGAGGCGACGCCGCCGCAGTAGCGACGACGCGACGCCGAGACGCAGCACGTGACACCACCGCCACCTCGCTTTAGCGTAACGCGAAGTCGAGGCGACGCCGCCGCGTAGCGACGACGACGCCGAGACGCAGCACGTGACACCACCGCCACCTCGCTTTTAGCGTAACGCGAAGTCGAGGCGACGCCGCCGCGTAGCGACGACGACGCCGAGACAGCACGTGACACCACCGCCACTCGCTTTAGCGTAACGCGAAGTCGAGGCGACGCCGCCGCGTAGCGACGACGACGCCGAGACGCAGCACGTGACACCACCGCCACCTTCGCCTTAGCGTAACGCGAACGCGAAGTCGAGGCGACGCGACGCCGCGACACCATCGCCACCTCGCTCTTAGCGACGACGACGCCGAGACGCCAGAGCACGTGACACCACCGCCACTTCGTTTTAGCGTAACGCGAAGTCGAGGCGACGCCGCCGCGTAGCGACGACGCGACGCCGAGACGCAGCACGTGACACCACCGCCACCTCGCCTTTAGCGTAACGCGAAGTCGAGCGACGCCGCCGCGCGTAGCGACGACGACGCCGAGACGCAGCACGTGACACCATCGCCACCTCGCTCTTAGCGTAACGCGAAGTCGAGGCGCGCCGCCGCGTAGCGACGACGCGACGCCGAGACGAGCACGTGACACCACCGCCACCTCGTTCTTTTAGCGTAACGCGAACGAGGCGACGCCGAGACGCGACGCACGTGACACCACCGCCACCTCGTTTTAGCGTAACGCGAAGTCGAGGCGACGCCGCCGCGTAGCGACGACGCGACGCCGAGACGCAGCACGTGACACCACCGCCACCTCGCTTTAGCGTAACGCGAAGTCGAGGCGACGCCGCCGCGTAGCGACGACGGACGCCGAGACGAGCACGTGACACCACCGCCACCTCGCTCTTAGCGTAACGCGAAGTCGAGGCGACGCCGCCGCGTAGCGACGACGACGCCGAGACGCAGCACGTGACACCACCGCCACCTCGCCTTAGCGTAACGCGAAGTCGAGGCGACGCCGCCGCGTAGCGACGACGACGCCGAGACGCAGCACGTGACACCACCGCCACCCCTCGTTTTAGCGTAACGCGAAGTCGAGGCGACGCCGCCGCAGTAGCGACGACGGACGCCGAGACGCAGCACGTGACACCACCGCCACCTCGCCTTAGCGTAACGCGAAGTCGAGGCGACGCCGCCGCAGCGACGACGACGCCGAGACGAGCACGTGACACCACCGCCACCTCGCTCTTAGCACGCGAAGTCGAGGCGACGCCGCCGCGTAGCGACGACGACGTTTTAGCACGTGACACCACCGCCAAGTCGCCTTAGCGTAACGCGAAGTCGCGACGCGCAGAAGCGACGACGACGCCGAGACGCGCACGTGACACCACCGCCACCTCGTTTTAGCGTAACGCGAAGTCGAGGCGACGCCGCCGCAGTAGCGACGACGACGCCGAGACGCACGTGACACCATCGCCACCTCGCTTTAGCGTAACGCGAAGTCGAGGCGACGCCGCCGCAGTAGCGACGACGGACGCCGAGACGGGCACGTGACACCACCGCCACCTCGTTTTAGCGTAACGCGAAGTCGACGACGGCGAGACGCCGCCGCGTAGCGACGACGACGCCGAGACGACGCACGTGACACCACCACCGCCACCTCGCTTTAGCGTAACGCGAAGTCGAGGCGACGCCGCCGCGTAGCGACGACGACGCCGAGACGAGCACGTGACACCATCGCCACCTCGCTTTAGCGTAACGCGAAGTCGAGGCGACGCCGCCGCGTAGCGACGACGACGCCGAGACGGCACGTGACACCACCGCCACTCGCTTTAGCGTAACGCGAACGCGAAGTCGAGGCGACGCCGACACCCGCCACCTCGCTTTAGCGTAAGCGACGACGACGCCGAGACGCCGAGACGCGCACGTGACACCACCGCCACTCGCTTTAGCGTAACGCGAAGTCGAGGCGACGCCGCCGCGGTAGCGACGACGACGCCGAGACGGGCACGTGACACCACCGCCACCTCGCTCTTAGCGTAACGCGAAGTCGAGGCGACGCCGCCGCGGTAGCGACGACGACGCCGAGACGAGCACGTGACACCACCGCCACTTCGTCTTAGCGTAACGCGAAGTCGAGGCGCGACGCCGCGTAGCGACGACGACGACGACCGAGACGCAGCACGTGACACCACCGCCACCGCGCTTTTAGCGTAACGCGAAGTCGAGGCGACGCCGCCGCGTAGCGACGACGACGCCGAGACGCAGCACGTGACACCACCGCCACTCGCTCTTAGCGCAACGCGAAGTCGAGGCGACGCCGCCGCGTAGCGAGCGTACGCGACGCCGAGACGCCGCACGTAGCGACGACGACGCCGAGACACCACCGACACCACCGCCGCTCTTAGCGTAACGCGAAGTCGAGGCGACGCTGCCGCGTAGCGACGACGACGCCGAGACGCAGCACGTGACACCACCGCCACCTCGCCTTTAGCGTAACGCGAAGTCGAGGCGACGCCGCCGCAGTAGCGACGACGGACGACGAGACGCAGCACGTGACACCACCGCCACCTCGCCTTAGCGTAACGCGAAGTCGGCGACGCCGCCGCGTAGCGACGACGACGCCGAGACGCAGCACGTGACACCACCGCCACCGTCTTAGCGTAACGCGAAGTCGAGGCGACGCCGCCGCAGTAGCGACGACGGACGCCGAGACGCAGCACGTGACACCACTTCCACCTCGCGAAGTTTAACGTAACGCGAAGTCGAGGCGACGCCGCCGCGAAGCGTAGCGACGCGTACGACGACGACGCCGAGACGCAGCACGTGACACCATCGCCACCTCGCCTTAGCGTAACGCGAAGTCGAGGCGACGCCGCCACGGTAGCGACGACGGACGCCGAGACGCAGCACGTGACACCACCGCCACCTCGTTTAGCGTAACGCGAAGTCGAGGCGACGCCGCCGCAGTAGCGACGACGACGCCGAGACGCAGCACGTGACACCATCGCCACCTCGTTTTAGCGTAACGCGAAGTCGAGGCGACGCCGCCGCGTAGCGACGACGACGCCGAGACGCAGCACGTGACACCACCGCCACCTCGCCTTAGCGTAACGCGAAGTCGAGGCGACGCCGCCGCGTAGAGACGACGGACGCCGAGACGCGCACGTGACACCACCGCCACCTCGCTCTTAGCGTAACGAGAGTCGAGGCGACGCCGACGCGTAGCGACGACGACGCCGAGACGGCACGTGACACCACGCCACCTCGTTTTAGCGTAACGCGAAGTCGAGGCGACGCTGCCGCAGTAGCGACGACGACGCCGAGACGAGCACGTGACACCACGCCACCTCGCTCTTAGCGTAACGCGAAGTCGAGGCGACGCCGCCGCGTAGCGACGACGACGCCGAGACGCAGCACGTGACACCACCGCCAACCTCGTTTTAGCGTAACGCGAAGTCGAGGCGACGCCGCCGCGGTAGCGACGACGGACGCCGAGACGAGCACGTGACACCACTACCACCTCGTTTTAGCGTAACGCGAAGTCGAGGCGACGCCGCGCGGTAGCGACGACGACGCCGAGACGGGCACGTGACACCACCGCCACGCCGTTTTAGCGTAACGCGAAGTCGAGGCGACGCCGACGCAGAAGCGACGACGGACGCCGAGACGGGCACGTGACACCACCGCCACCTCGTTTTAGCGTAACGCGAAGTCGAGGCGACGCCGCCACGGTAGCGACGACGGACGCCGAGACGCAGCACGTGACACCACCGCCACCTCGTTTTAGCGTAAAGCGAAGTCGAGGCGACGCCGCCGCGTAGCGACGACGACGCCGAGACAGCACGTGACACCATCGCCACCTCGCCTTGGCGTAACGCGAAGTCGAGGCGACGCCGCCAGTAGCGACGACGACGACGAGACGAGCACGTGACACCACCGCCACTTCGCCTTAGCGTAACGCGAAGTCGAGCGACGCGACGCCGCGCGTAGCGACGACGACGCCGAGACGCAGCACGTGACACCACCGCCACCTCGCTTTAGCGTATCGCGAAGTCGAGGCGACGCCGCCGCGTAGCGACGACGACGCCGAGACGCAGCACGTGACACCACCGCCACCTCGCCTTAACGTAACGCGAAGTCGAGGCGACGCCGCCGCGGTAGCGACGACGGACGCCGAGACGACGCACGTGACACCATCGCCACTCGCCTTAGCGTAACGCGAAGTCGAGGCGACGCCGCCACGGTAGACGACGACGACGCCGAGACGCAGCACGTGACACCACCGCCACCTCGTTTTAGCGTAACGCGAAGTCGAGGCGACGCCGCCGCGGTAGCGACGACGACGCCGAGACGCAGCACGTGACACCACCGCCACTCGTTTTAGCGTAACGCGAAGTCGAGGCGACGCCGCCGCGTAGCGACGACGACGCCGAGACGAGCACGTGACACCACCGCCACCTCGTTTTAGCGTAACGCGAAGTCGAGGCGAGGTCGCCGCGTAGCGACGACGGACGCCGAGACGCAGCACGTGACACCACCGCCACCTCGTGTTAGCGTAAAGCGAAGTCGGCGACGCCGCCGCGTAGCGACGACGGACGACGAGACGCGCACGTGACACCACCGCCACCTCGTTTTAGCGTAACGCGAAGTCGAGGCGACGCCGACGCGTAGTAGCGACGACGACGCCGAGACGGCACGTGACACCACCGCCACCTCGCCTTAGCGTAACGCGAAGTCGAGGCGACGCCGCCGCGTAGCGACGACGACGCCGAGACGGGCACGTGACACCACCGCCACCTCGTTTTAGCGTAACGCGAAGTCGAGGCGACGCCGCCGCGTAGCGACGACGGACGCCGAGACGCGCACGTGACACCACCGCCACCTCGTTTTAGCGTAACGCGAAGTCGAGGCGACGCCGCCGCAGTAGCGAAGACGGACGCCGAGACGCAGCACGTGACACCACCGCCACCTCGTTTTAGCGCACGCGAAGTCGCGGACGCTGCCGCGTTGCGAGGAGAACCGCGACGACGGACGCCGAGAAGAGCACGTGACACCACCGCCACCTCGTTTTAGCGTAACGCGAAGTCGAGGCGACGTCGCCGCGTAGCGACGACGACGCCGAGACGCAGCACGTGACACCACCGCCACCTCGCTTTAGCGTAACGCGAAGTCGAGGCGACGTTGCCGCAGAAGCGACGACGCCGCGTAGCGACGACGACGCCGAGACGCAGCACGTGACACCACCGCCACTCGTTTTAGCGTAACGCGAAGTCGAGGCGACGCCGCCGCAGTAGCGACGACGACGCCGAGACGCAGCACGTGACACCGCCGCCACCTCGTTTTAGCGTAATCGCGAATGAATCGAGCGACGCCGAGACCGCAGCGACGACGACGCCGACGCCGAGACGCCGAGACGTGACACCACCGCCACTCGTTTTAGCGTAACGCGAAGTCGAGGCGACGCCGACCGCAGTAGCGACGACGACGCCGAGACGGCACGTGACACCATCGCCACCTCGCTTTTAGCGTAACGCGAAGTCGAGGCGACGCCGCCGCGTAGCGACGACGACGCCGAGACGCAGCACGTGACACCACCGCCACCTCGTTTTAGCGTAACGCGAAGTCGAGGCGACGCCGCCGCGTAGCGACGACGACGCCGAGACGACAGCACGTGACACCACCGCCACCTCGTTTTAGCGTAACGCGAAGTCGAGGCGACGCCGCGCGTAGCGACGACGACGCCGAGACGGCACGTGACACCACCGCCACCTCGTTTTAGCGTAACGCGAAGTCGAGGCGACGCCGCCGCGCGAAGCGACGACGACGCCGAGACGGGCACGTGACACCATCGCCACCTCCTCGTTTTTTAGCGTAACGCGAAGTCGAGGCGACGCCGACGCGCTGTAGCGACGACGACGCCGAGACGCACGTGACACCACCGCCACCTCGTTTTAGCGTAACGCGAAGTCGAGGCGACGCCGCCGCAGTAGCGACGACGACGCCGAGACGCGCACGTGACACCACCGCCACCTCGCGTTTTAGCGTAACGCGAAGTCGAGGCGACGCCGCCGCGTAGCGACGGCGACGCCGAGACGGGCACGTGACACCACCGCCACCTCGCTCTTAGCGTAACGCGAAGTCGAGGCGACGCCGCCGCAGTAGCGACGACGACGCCGAGACGCAGCACGTGACACCACCGCCACCTCGCTTTAGCGTAACGCGAAGTCGAGGCGACGCCGCCGCGTAGCGACGACGGACGCCGAGACGCAGCACGTGACACCACCGCCACTTCGTTTTAGCGTAACGCGAAGTCGAGGCGACGCCGCCGCGTAGCGACGACGGACGCCGAGACGCGCACGTGACACCACCGCCACGCCGTTTTAGCGTAACGCGAAGTCGAGGCGACGCCGACGTAACGCGAAGCGACGACAGTAGCGACGACGGACGCCGAGACGCGCACGTGACACCACCGCCACCTCGCTTTAGCGTAACGCGAAGTCGAGGCGACGCCGCCACAGTAGCGACGACGACGCCGAGACGCGCACGTGACACCACCGCCACCTCGCTCTTTAGCGTAACGCGAAGTCGAGGCGACGCCGCCGCGTAGCGACGACGACGCCGAGACGAGCACGTGACACCATCGCCACCTCGCCTTAGCGTAACGCGAAGTCGAGGCGACGCCGCCGCGTAGCGATTTACGACGCCGAGACGAGCACGTGACACCACCGCCACCTCGCCTTAGCGTAACGCGAAGTCGAGGCGACGCCGCCGCAGTAGCGACGACGGACGCCGAGACGCAGCACGTGACACCACCGCCACCATGTCTTAGCGTAACGCGAAGTCGAGACGCGACGCCGCGCGTAGCGACGACGGACGCCGAGACGCAGCACGTGACACCACCGCCACCTCGCTTTAACGTAACGCGAAGTCGAGGCGACGCCGCCGCAGTAGCGACGACGACGCCGAGACGCAGCACGTGACACCACCGCCACTCGCCTTAGCGCAACGCGAAGTCGAGGCGACGCCGCCACGTAGCGACGACGCGACGCCGAGACGCAGCACGTGACACCACCGCCACCTCGCTTTAGCGTAACGCGAAGTCGAGGCGACGCCGCCGCGTAGCGACGACGGACGCCGAGACAGCACGTGACACCATCGCCACTCGCTTTTAGCGTAACGCGAAGTCGAGGCGACGCCGCCACGGTAGCGACGACGGACGCCGAGACGCAGCACGTGACACCACCGCCACCTCGCTTTAGCGTAACGCGAAGTCGAGGCGACGCCGCCGCAGTAGCGACGACGGACGCCGAGACGGGCACGTGACACCACCGCCACCTCGCGTTTTAGCGTAACGAGAAGTCGAGGCGACGCCGACGCCGTAGCGACGACGACGCCGAGACGGGCACGTGACACCACGCCACCTCGCTTTAGCGTAACGCGAAGTCGAGGCGACGCCGCCGCAGTAGCGACGACGACGCCGAGACGCAGCACGTGACACCACGCCATCGTTTTAGCGTAACGCTCGTTTTAGCGTAACGCGAAGTCGAGGCGACGCCGCCGCGAAGTAGCGATTTACGACGCCGAGACGCAGCACGTGACACCACCGCCAACTCGCTTTTAGCGTAACGCGAAGTCGAGGCGACGCCGCCGCGTAGCGACGACGACGCCGAGACGCAGCACGTGACACCACCGCCACCTCGCTTTAGCGTAACGCGAAGTCGAGGCGACGCCGCCGCGTAGCGACGACGGACGCCGAGACGCAGCACGTGACACCACCGCCACTCGCTTTTAGCGTAACGCGAAGTCGAGGCGACGCCGCCGCGTAGTAGCGACGACGACGCCGAGACGCCAGCACGTGACACCAGTCGCCACCTCGTTTTAGCGTAACGCGAAGTCGAGGCGACGCCGCCTTAGCGTATCGCGTAGCGACGACGCCGACGCCGAGACGCCGAGAGCACGTGACACCACCGCCACCTCGCTCTTAGCGTAACGCGAAGTCGAGGCGACGCCGCCGCGTAGCGACGACGACGCCGAGACGCAGCACGTGACACCACCGCCACCTCGCTTTAGCGTAACGCGAAGTCGAGGCGACGCCGCCGCGTAGCGACGACGACGCCGAGACGCAGCACGTGACACCACCGCCACTCGTTTTAGCGTAACGCGAAGTCGAGGCGACGCCGCCGCAGTAGCGACGACGACGCCGAGACGCAGCACGTGACACCACCGCCACCTCGCTTTAGCGTAACGCGAAGTCGAGGCGACGCCGCCGCAGTAGCGACGACGACGCCGAGACGCAGCACGTGACACCACCGCCACCTCGCTCTTAGCGTAACGCGAAGTCGAGGCGACGCCGCCGCAGTAGCGACGACGGACGCCGAGACGCAGCACGTGACACCACCGCCACCTCGTTTTAGCGTAACGCGAAGTCGACGCCGAGCGACGCCGCCCGCGTAGCGACGACGCCGACGCCGAGACGCAGCACGTGACACCACCGCCACCTCGCTCTTAGCGCACGCGAAGTCGAGGCGACGCCGCCGCGTAGCGACGACGACGCCGAGACGCAGCACGTGACACCACCGCCACTCGCTTTAGCGTAACGCGAAGTCGAGGCGACGCCGCCGCGTAGCGACGACGACGCCGAGACGCAGCACGTGACACCACCGCCACCTCGTTTAGCGTAACGCGAAGTCGAGGCGACGCCGCCGCGTAGCGACGACGGACGCCGAGACGCAGCACGTGACACCACCGCCACCTCGCCTTTAGCGTAACGCGAAGTCGAGGCGACGCCGCCGCGTAGCGACGACGACGCCGAGACGGCACGTGACACCACCGCCACCTCGTTTTAGCGTAACGCGAAGTCGAGGCGACGCCGCCGCGTAGCGACGACGACGCCGAGACGCAGCACGTGACACCACCGCCAACGCGAAGTCGAGGCGACGCCGCCGCGTAGCGACGACGACGCCGAGACGCAGCACGTGACACCACCGCCACCTCGCTTTAGCGTAACGCGAAGTCGGCGACGCCGCCGCGTAGCGACGACGACGACGCCGAGACGCAGCACATGACACCACCGCCACCTCGTTTTAGCGAACGCGAAGTCGAGGCGACGCCGACGCAGTAGCGACGACGACGCCGAGTCGCACGTGACACCACCGCGACGCCGTAACGCGAAGTCGAGGCGACGCCGCGGTAGCGACGACGCCGAGACGAGCACGTGACACCACCGCCACCTCTGCTTTAGCGTAACGCGAAGTCGAGGCGACGCCGCCGCGTAGCGACGACGACGACGCCGAGACGCGCACGTGACACCATCGCCACTCGTTTTAGCGTAACGCGAAGTCGAGGCGACGCCGCCGCGTAGCGACGACGGACGCCGAGACGCACGTGACACCACCGCCACCTCGCCTTTAGCGTAACGCGAAGTCGAGGCGACGCCGCCGCGTAGCGACGACGACGCCGAGACGGCACGTGACACCACCGCCACCTCGTTTTAGCGTCGAACGCGAAGTCGAGGCGACGCCGCACGTGACACCCGCGTAGCGACGACGACGCCGAGACGGCACGTGACACCACCGCCACCTCGTTTTAGCGTAACGCGAAGTCGAGGCGACGCTGCCGCGTAGCGACGACGACGCCGAGACGCAGCACGTGACACCACCGCCACCTCGTTTTAGCGTAACGCGAAGTCGAGGCGACGCCGCGTAGCGCGACGACGCCGACGACGACACGCCGAGACGAAGTCGAGGCACGTGACGACCACCGCCACGCCACGCCGTTTAGCGTAACGCGAAGTCGAGGCGACGCCGACGCGTAGCGACGACGGACGCCGAGACGGGCACGTGACACCACCGCCACCTCGTTTTAGCGTAACGCGAAGTCGAGGCGACGCCGCCACGCAGTAGCGACGACGACGCCGAGACGCAGCACGTGACACCATCGCCACTCGTTTTAGCGTAACGCGAAGTCGAGGCGACGCGCCGCGTAGTGACGACGACGCCGAGACGAGCACGTGACACCACCGCCACCTCGCCTTGGCGTAACGCGAAGTCGAGGCGACGCCGCCGCAGTAGCGACGACGGACGCCGAGACGACACCAGCACGTGACACCATCGCCACCTCGCCTTTAGCGTAACGCGAAGTCGAGGCGACGCCGCGTAGCGACGACGCGACGCCGAGACGCAGCACGTGACACCATCGCCACCTCGTTTTAGCGTAACGCGAAGTCGAGGCGACGCCGCGGCGTAGCGACGACGACGCCGAGACGCAGCACGTGACACCACCGCCACCTCGCTTTAACGTAACGCGAAGTCGAGGCGACGCCGCCGCAGTAGCGACGACGGACGCCGAGACGCAGCAAGTGACACCACCGCCACCTCGCTTTAGCGTAACGCGAAGTCGAGGCGACGCCGCCACGGTAGCGACGACGACGCCGAGACGCAGCACGTGACACCATCGCCACCTCGTTTTAGCGTAACGCGAAGTCGAGGCGACGCCGCCGCAGTAGCGACGACGACGCCGAGACGAGCACGTGACACCACCGCCACGCTCGTTTTAGCGTAACGCGAAGTCGAGGCGACGCCGCCGCGTAGCGACGACGACGCCGAGACGCACGTGACACCACCGCCACTCGCCTTAGCGTAACGAGAGTCGAGGCGACGCCGACGCAGTAGCGACGACGACGCCGAGACGCACGTGACACCACAGCCACCTCGCCTTTAGCGTAACGCGAAGTCGAGGCGACGCCGCCGCGTAGCGACGACGACGCCGAGACGCAGCACGTGACACCACGCCACACTCGTTTTAGCGTAACGCGAAGTCGAGGCGACGCCGCCGCGTAGCGACGACGACGCCGAGACGCAGCACGTGACACCACCGCCACCTCGCTCTTAGCGTAACGCGAAGTCGAGGCGACGCCGCCGCGTAGCGACGACGATGCCGAGACGAGCACGTGACACCACTACCACCTCGTTTTAGCGTAACGCTAGTCGAGGCGACGCCGCCGCGTAGCGACGACGACGCCGAGACGCAGCACGTGACACCACCGCCACCTCGCCTTAGCGTAACGCGAAGTCGAGGCGACGCCGCCGCGACGCGACGCCGAGACGAGCACGTGACACCACCGCCACCTCGCCTTTAGCGTAACGCGAAGTCGAGGCGACGCCGCCGCGGTAGCGACGACGACACCGAGACGAGCACGTGACACCACCGCCACTCCTCGCCTTAGCGCGAAGCGAAGTCGGTGGACGCTGCCGCGTAGCGACGATTTGACGCCGAGACGCGCACATGACACCACCGCCACCGTTTTAGCGTAACGCGAAGTCGAGGCGACGCCGACGCAGTAGCGACGACGACGCCGAGACGGGCACGTGACACCACCGCCACCTCGCCTTAGCGTAACGCGAAGTCGAGGCGACGCCGCCGCGTAGCGACGACGACGCCGAGACGCGCACGTGACACCATCGCCACTCGTTTTGGCGTAACGCGAAGTCGAGGCGACGCCGCCGCGTAGCGACGACGACGCCGAGACGCGCACGTGACACCACCGCCACCTCGCTTTAGCGTAACGCGAAGTCGAGGCGACGCCGCCGCGTAGCGAAGACGGACGCCGAGACGGCACGTGACACCACCGCCACCTCGCTTTAGCGTAACGCGAAGTCGAGGCGACGCCGCTGCGGTAGCGAAGACGGACGCCGAGACGAGCACGTGACACCACCGCCACCTCGTTTTAGCGTAACGCGAAGTCGAGGCGACGCCGCCGCGTAGCGACGACGGACGCCGAGACGCAGCACGTGACACCACCGCCACCTCGTTTTAGCGTAACGCGAAGTCGAGGCGACGCCGCCACGGTAGCGACGACGACGCCGAGACGCAGCACGTGACACCACCGCCACTTCGTTTTAGCGAACGCGAAGTCGAGGCGACGCCGCCGCGTAGCGACGACGGACGCCGAGACGCGCACGTGACACCACCGCCACCTCGCTTTAGCGTAACGAGAGTCGAGGCGACGCCGACGCGTAGCGTACGACGATGCCGAGACGGGCACGTGACACCACGTACCACCTCGCTTTAGCGTAACGCGAAGTCGAAGGCGACGCCGCCGCGTAGCGACGACGACGCCGAGACGAGCACGTGACACCACAGCCACCTCGCTTTTAGCGTAACGCGAAGTCGAGGCGACGCCGCCGCGTAGCGACGACGACGCCGAGACGCAGCACGTGACACCACCGCCACCTCGCCTTAGCGTAACGCGAAGTCGAGGCGACGCCGCCGCGTAGCGACGACGGATGCCGAGACGCAGCACGTGACACCACTACCACCTCGTTTTAGCGTAACGCTTAGTCGAGGCGACGCCGCCGCGTAGCGACGACGGACGCCGAGACGAGCACGTGACACCACCGCCACCTCGCCTTAGCGTAACGCGAAGTCGAGGCGACGCTGCCGCGACGGACGCCGAGACGCAGCACGTGACACCACCGCCACTCGCTCTTAGCGTAACGCGAAGTCGAGACGACGCGCCGCAGTAGCGACGACGACACCGAGACGCAGCACGTGACACCACCGCCACTCGCCTTAGCGTAAAGCGAAGTCGGTGGACGCTGCCGCGTAGCGACGACGGACGACGAGACGCGCACATGACACCACCGCCACCGTTTTAGCGTAACGCGAAGTCGAGGCGACGCCGACGCAGTAGCGACGACGACGCCGAGACGGGCACGTGACACCACCGCCACCTCGCCTTAGCGTAACGCGAAGTCGAGGCGACGCCGCCGCAGTAGCGACGACGACGCCGAGACGGGCACGTGACACCATCGCCACCTCGTTTTGGCGTAACGCGAAGTCGAGGCGACGCCGCCGCGTAGCGACGACGCGACGCCGAGACGCGCACGTGACACCACCGCCACCTCGCCTTAGCGTAACGCGAAGTCGAGGCGACGCCGCCGCGTAGCGAAGACGACGCCGAGACGCACGTGACACCACCGCCACTCGCTTTAGCGTAACGCGAAGTCGAGGCGACGCCGCTGCGGTAGCGAAGACGGACGCCGAGACGCAGCACGTGACACCACCGCCACTCGCTTTAGCGTAACGCGAAGTCGAGGCGACGCCGCCGCGTAGCGACGACGACGCCGAGACGAGCACGTGACACCACCGCCACCTCGTTTTAGCGTAACGCGAAGTCGAGGCGACGCCGCCGCAGTAGCGATTTACGACGCCGAGACGAGCACGTGACACCGCCGCCACCTCGCTCTTAGCGTAACGTGAGTCGAGGCGACGAAGTCGCGTAGCGACGACGGACGCCGAGACGAGCACGTGACACCGCCGCCACCTCGCCTTAGCGTAACGTGAGTCGAGGCGACGAAGTCGCGTAGCGACGACGACGCCGAGACGCACGTGACACCACCGCCACCTCGCCTTAGCGTAACGCGAAGTCGAGGCGACGCCGACGCGTAGCGACGACGACGCCGAGACGGGCACGTGACACCATCGCCACCTCGCCTTAGCGTAACGCGAAGTCGAGGGCGACGCCGCCGCGTAGCGACGACGGACGCCGAGACGCAGCACGTGACACCACCGCCACCTCGCTTTAGCGTAACGCGAAGTCGAGGCGATGTCGCCGCAGAAGCGACGACGGACGCCGAGACGCGCACGTGACACCACCGCCACCTCGCCTTAGCGTAACGCGAAGTCGAGGCGACGCCGCCGCAGTAGCGACGACGACGCCGAGACGAGAACGTGACACCACGCCACCTCGCCTTAGCGTAACGCGAAGTCGAGGCGACGTTGTCGCGTAGCGACGACGGACGCCGAGACGCAGCACGTGACCCCACGCATCACCTCGCTTTAGCGTAACGCGAAGTCGAGGCGACGCCGCCGCGTAGCGACGACGACGCCGAGACGCAGCACGTGACCCCACCGCCACCTCGCTTTTAGCGTAACGCGAAGTCGAGGCGACGCCGCCGCGTAGCGACGACGACGCCGAGACGCAGCACGTGACACCACCGCCACTTCGTCTTAGCGTAACGCGAAGTCGAGGCGGAAGTCGCCGCGTAGCGACGACGGACGCCGAGACGCAGCACGTGACACCATCGCCACCTCGTTTTAGCGTAACGCGAAGTCGAGGCGACGCCGCCGCGTAGCGACGACGCGACGCCGAGACGCAGCACGTGACAAGATCGCCACTCGCTTTAGCGTAACGCGAAGTCGAGGCGACGCCGCCGCGTAGCGACGACGACGCCGAGACGCAGCACGTGACACCGCCGCCACCTCGCTTTAGCGTAACGCGAAGTCGAGGCGACGCTGCCGCGTAGCGACGACGACGCCGAGACGGGCACGTGACACCACCGCCACCTCGCTTTAGCGTAACGCGAAGTCGAGGCGAAGTCGACGCAGTAGCGACGACGACGCCGAGACGGCATGTGACACCATCGCCACTCGTTTTAGCGTAACGCGAAGTCGAGGCGACGCCGCCGCGTAGCGACGACGACGCCGAGACGCGCACGTGACACCACCGCCACCTCGCTTTTAGCGTAACGCGAAGTCGAGGCGACGCTGCCGCGTAGCGAGGACGGACGCCGAGACGCAGCACGTGACACCACCGCCACCTCTCTTAGCGTAACGCGAAGTCGGCGACGCCGCCGCGTAGCGACGACGACGCCGAGACGCAGCACGTGACACCATCGCCACCTCGTTTTAGCGCAACGCGAAGTCGAGGCGACGCCGCCGCGTAGCGACGACGACGCCGAGACGGGCACGTGACACCACCGCCACTCGCTTTAGCGTAACGCGAAGTCGAGGCGACGCCGACGCGTAGCGACGACGACGCCGAGACGCGCACGTGACACCACCGCCACCTCGCCTTAGCGTAACGCGAAGTCGAGGCGACGCCGCCGCAGTAGCGACGACGGACGCCGAGACGAGCACGTGACACCGCGCTACTCGCTTTAGCGTAACGCGAAGTCGAGGCGACGCCGCCGCCGAAGCGACGACGGACGCCGAGACGCAGCACGTGACACCACCGCCACCTCGTTTTAGCGTAACGCGAAGTCGAGGCGACGCCGCCGCAGTAGCGACGGCGACGCCGAGACGCACGTGACACCACTACCACCTCGTTTTAGCGTAACGCGAAGTCGAGGCGACGCCGTCGCGTAGCGACGGCGATGCCGAGACGGGCACGTGACACCACTTCCACCTCGCTTTAGCGTAACGCGAAGTCGCGGGCGACGCCGCCGCGTAGGGACGACGACGCCGAGACGAGCACGTGACACCAATGCCACCTCGCCTTTAGCGTAACGCGAAGTCGAGGTGATGTCGCCGCAGTAGCGACGACGACGCCGAGACGAGAACGTGACACCACAGCCACCTCGTTTTAGCGTAACGCGAAGTCGAGGCGACGTTGTCGCGTAGCGACGACGGACGCCGAGACGAGCACGTGACCCCACGCATAACCCCGTTTTAGCGTAACGCGAAGTCGAGGCGACGCTGCCGCCAGTAGCGACGACGGACGCCGAGACGCAGCACGTGATCCCACCGCCACCTCGCTTTTAGCGTAACGCGAAGTCGAGGCGACGCTGCCGCGTAGCGACGACGACGCCGAGACGAGCACGTGACACCACCGCCACCTCGCCTTAGCGTAACGCGAAGTCGAGGCGAAGTCGCCGCGTAGCGACGACGGACGCCGAGACGCAGCACGTGACACCACCGCCACTCGTCTTAGCATAACGCGAAGTCGAGGCGACGCCGCCGCGTAGCGACGACGGACGCCGAGACGAGCACGTGACACCACCGCCACTCGTTTTAGCGTAACGCGAAGTCGAGGCGACGCTGCCGCGTAGCGACGACGACGCCGAGACGCGCACGTGACACCATCGCCACTCGTTTTAGCGTAACGCGAAGTCGAGGCGACGCTTTCGCAGTAGCGTGACGACGCCGAGACGCAGCACGTGACACCATCGCCACCTCGTTTTAGCGTAACGCGAAGTCGAGGCGACGCCGCCGCGTAGCGACGACGACGCCGAGACGAGCACGTGACACCACCGCCACTTCGTTTTAGCGTAACGCGAAGTCGAGGCGACGCCGCCGCAGTAGCGACGACGGACGCCGAGACGGCACGTGACACCACCGCCACCTCGCTTTTAGCGTAACGCGAAGTCGAGGCGACGCCGACGCTGTAGCGACGACGACGCCGAGACGGGCACGTGACACCACCGCCACCTCGCCTTAGCGTAACGCGAAGTCGAGGCGACGTAGTAGCGACGACGGACGCCGAGACGAGCACGTGATACCACCGCCACCCGTTTTAGCGTAACGCGAAGTCGAGGCGACGCCGCGCGTAGCGACGACGACGCCGAGACGGGCACGTGACACCACCGCCACCTCGCTTTAGCGTATCGCGAAGTCGAGGCGACGCCGACGCTGTAGCGACGACGGACGCCGAGACGGGCACGTGACACCACCGCCACCCTATCTTAGCGTAACGCGAAGTCGAGGCGACGCTGCCGCGTAGCGACGACGACGCCGAGACGGGCACGTGACACCACCGCCACCTCGTTTTAGCGTAACGCGAAGTCGAGGCGACGCTGCCGCGGTAGCGACGACGACGCCGAGACGGCACGTGACACCACCGCCACCTCGCTTTAGCGTAACGCGAAGTCGAGGCGAAGTCGACGCAGTAGCGACGACGACGCCGAGACGCATGTGACACCACCGCCACCTCGTTTTAGCGTAACGCGAAGTCGAGGCGACGCCGCCGCGTAGCGACGACGACGCCGAGACGCGCACGTGACACCATCGCCACCTCGCTTTTAGCGTAACGCGAAGTCGAGGCGACGCCGCCGCGTAGCGGCGACGACGCCGAGACGCAGCACGTGACACCACCGCCACCTCGTTTTAGCGTAACGCGAAGTCGGCGACGCTGCCGCGTAGCGACGACGACGCCGAGACGCAGCACGTGACACCACCGCCACTCGCCTTTAGCGTAACGCGAAGTCGAGGCGACGCCGCCGCGTAGCGACGACGGACGCCGAGACGCACGTGACACCACCGCCACCTCGTTTTAGCGTGAACGCGAAGTCGAGGCGACGCCGACGCGTAGCGACGACGACGCCGAGACGGGCACGTGACACCACCGCCACCTCGTTTTAGCGTAACGCGAAGTCGAGGCGACGTAGCGACGACGACGCCGAGACAGCACGTGATACCACCGCCACTCGTTTTAGCGTAACGCGAAGTCGAGGCGACGCCGCCGCGTAGCGACGACGACGCCGAGACGCGCACGTGACACCACCGCCACTCGCTTTAGCGCATCGCGAAGTCGAGGCGACGCCGACGCAGTAGCGACGACGGACGCCGAGAGACGCACGTGACACCATCGCCACTCGCTTTAGCGTAACGCGAAGTCGAGGCGACGCCGCCGCAGTAGCGACGACGACGCCGAGACGGGCACGTGACACCACCGCCACCGTTTTAGCGAACGCGAAGTCGAGGCGACGCCGCCGCGTAGCGACGACGCGACGCCGAGACGCAGCACGTGACACCACCGCCACCTCGCCTTTTAGCGTAACGCGAAGTCGAGGCGACGCCGCCGCTGTAGCGACGACGACGCCGAGACGCAGCACGTGACACCACCGCCACCTCGCTTTTAGCGTAACGCGAAGTCGAGGCGACGCCGCCGCAGTAGCGACGACGACGCCGAGACGCAGCAGTGACACCATCGCCACCTCGCTTTTAGCGTAACACGAAGTCGAGGCGACGCTGCCGCGTAGCGACGACGACGCCGAGACGCAGCACGTGACACCATCGCCACCTCGTTTTAGCGTAACGCGAAGTCGAGGCGACGCTGCCGCGTAGCGACGACGACGCCGAGACGAGCACGTGACACCGCCGCCACCTCGCTTTAGCGTAACGCGAAGTCGATGCGACGCCGCCGCAGTAGCGATAACGGACGCCGAGACGGGCACGTGACACCACCGCCACCTCGCTTTAGCGTAACGCGAAGTCGAGGCGAAGTCGACGCGTAGCGACGACGACGCCGAGACGGGTATGTGACACCACCGCCACTCGTTTTAGCGTAACGCGAAGTCGAGGCGACGCTGCCGCGTAGCGACGCCGACGCCGAGACGCGCACGTGACACCACCGCCACCTCGTTTTAGCGTAACGCGAAGTCGAGGCGACATCGCCGCGTAGCGGCGACGGACGCCGAGACGCAGCACGTGACACCACCGCCACCTCGTTTTAGCGTAACGCGAAGTCGAGGCGACGCTGCCGCGTAGCGACGACGACGCCGAGACGCAGCACGTGACACCATCGCCACCTCGCTTTTAGCGTAACGCGAAGTCGAGGCGACGCCGCCGCAGTAGCGACGACGACGACGAGACGCAGCACGTGACACCATCGCCACTCGTTTTAGCGTAACGCGAAGTCGAGGCGACGCCGCCGCGTAGCGACGACGACGCCGAGACGCAGCACGTGACACCACCGCCACTCGCTTTAGCGTAACGCGAAGTCGGCGATGTCGCCGCGCGTAGCGACGACGACGCCGAGACGGGCACGTGACACCACCGCCACCTCGCTTTAGCATAACGTGAGTCGAGGCGATGTCGACGCGTAGCGACGACGACGCCGAGACGGGCACGTGACACCACCGCCACCGTGTTTAGCGTAACGCGAAGTCGAGGCGACATCGCCGCGTAGCGACGACGACGCCGAGACGAGCACGCGACACCACCGCCACACCGTTTTAGCGCATCGCGAAGTCGAGGCGACGCCGCCGCGTAGCGACGACGCGACGCCGAGACGCAGCACGCGACACCACCGCCACCCTCGCCTTAGCGTAACGCGAAGTCGAAGCGACGCCGCCGCGCGTAGCGATTTTACGACGCCGAGAAAGCATGTGACACCAAGCACCCTCGCCTTAGCGTAACTTATTGAGTACGTGGACGAGACGAGCACGTGACACCAAAGGCTACCAGCTCAATTGAGTACGGAATTTTGGTAATAAAATATTTTCCGTAAAGTTTCAATCAAAGGGAATAGAGGACGCTAATTTATTTTTCCGTAAATTTAGCTATTCATTTTGGTTGAAAGTGTTAGTTCATTTTGCTGAAAGTGGAACTTCCCACCCATAGCTATCCTTGAAAACCACCGCCCGTAAAGCGAATAGGCTGTGGACGCTCGGGCCAACGCTGGGCCAAACTCGCAAAAGGGAATAGGTCGCGATCGATCGATCAAAAAGGGAATAGGCCGCGATCGAGGCGGCTGGAATTGTCGTTATACCGTCCGATCCAAATTGCTCGAAACCGAAAGCTGTTTGGGACGCTGCTGCTAGCCACGCCCGGAGGTGCTCGCGTAGTCCGGAGCCGGTATTTATAGGGCAACCCGCGCGAGATTGGTTCCGCCGTGTCTGTGGGGATTGGTTCGGTTTGTATCGACCGAGCCGCATATCATCTTGAAATTTACGTCTCTCCCTCGAATGCGATCACGAAATCTCAAATAAATTCGTGAATAAACCGAGCATCGATTTGAACCTTGGTGGCCGATACCACGCCTTCTAAACATCCAACCACAAAGTTGGTATTGGTTCGCACCTTCTATTTTTATTTGATTTGAAGTTGATTCGTTTGCACTTTGCGCCTGCATCGACTTTTTTTGTTTTTGTGGGAAATACTTTGTATTGCTCGCAAGCAAGTATAACCTCCACATTACATTGTTCCACGACTTCGCTGTAGTATGTAACCAAGCCATACAACAGCTCGCCACTAGTTCTACTATGGCTCGCCAATAAATGAGTTGCATGGTTATAATTTCATCAAACATGAGTAATACAAGTACTTTGTTGCCCCATGACTTGCTTGATCTCATGGACAATGAAACTATAAGATGATCTATGCATACCTTCCTTCTTGAAGAGGTTTACAACATTTAGACAGTCAGTATCAATGTGGATAGCAAGTTGGCTCCATCGAAGTGACATCAAGATCCCTTCCTTTAGTGCAACAAGTTCAGATTCAAATGCATCATTGCGGTGCGTGTGCCGCACGGATTTGCAATAGGGATAACAATGGTTCCGTTCCCCATAAATCGGAAATTTATGCACTGTGAGATGGGTACAAGAAGTTTTGATCCCACAATCTAATATAGGAATGGTGGACCCATCCCCAACTAAAAAGGAAAGTTTACCCTTCCCCAATGCTAAGCACCGATCGACCAGGTGCTAGCCTCAACCGGTAGCCTCCACCACCGCACGCATCTATCTTCTTTCCGCGCTTGATTCGAGGGCCCTTTGATTCATATCATCATATGATTCTTAAAAAAGGTGGAATAGGAAAACATAGGATTGGCAAGGCATGCCATCTCAATCCCACAGATTTTGGTTTGTTTGATTGCATCATAGAAATGCAAAGGATTCTTGTAAAGAGGTTTGAGTGGATGCTAAAATCCTATGGGAAATAGTACAAAGAAATAATTCCTTTGTGATTCACCCTATGAATCAAACAACCAACATAGGATTTTTTTCTAAGAATTCTAACCTCCAAAGTTCTACAAAATCCTTTGAATCAAAGGAACCCAAAAATTCTCTTTGTACACCGACGACAAGGGAATTCAAATGACACATGTAAGGGCATATTTCTCCCTAAGTGGTTTTGGTGATTGATGACAATGCATTTGCGACTAATCGTGCATTGAGCATTTCATATATATCATGTCTAGGCACAAGACGATTCGGTGCCCTGAGCCTATCAAGACGCTGCTTTCTATGTTTCTTTTCGATGGATTTGAGTCGAGGAAAGCCGCATTATTAAGAGGGGGTCCACTTCGTAAATGTTAGGTGGAATCAACACGCATACATCTGCTCCTTTGCACCACCTTTCTTTCGCTTTTGGAGCACCTGTTGTTTCCCTTGTCGCTATGAAGATGAAGGCTTCCAAGTGCTACTATTCGCGGGCATGCGTAGTATTGCTCAAGGGAGCAAAGAGTATCATAGCCGCCCACGGCAGCAGTAGTACCGCTGTCAGGCGGTAGTACCGCCCTAGCACGCTGTAGTACCGTGGTCTCTAGCCTGTAATGCTTGTTACGCCAAACCGCAGATCTCGTAGGGGATCCCGAATCGCAAGGCCTAAGGATCAAGGTAACAGGAGGTGGGGACACGATGTTTACCTGTGTTCGGCCCTCTTAGTGGAGGTAATACCCTACTTCCTCGCTTGATTGACTTTGATGAGTATAGGGTTACAAGAGTTGATCTACTCGAGATCGTAATGGCTAAACCCTAGATGTCTAGCCTATATGATTTTGTGATAGCCTCTACGACTAAACCTCCGGCTTATATAGGCATCGAGGGGACTAGGTTGTACAAAGTTGGTTTACAGAGGAAGGAAATCGTACATACGGACGCCAAGCTTGCCATCCACGATAGGAGAGTCCTCCGACACGGGAAAGCCTTCGCCTTTGCATCTTCACGAACCATCATCCGACCCATGTCACATAGCCCGGACGCCGAGGACCCCTAGTCCAGACTCCTCAAGAGTCTCCTCGAACCGGCTTCAATGACGATGTATCCCAGACGCAGATTGTCTTCGCATTGCTAGGCGGGTTCCTTCTCCGAATAATCCAAAGCAGCTTCCGCATATAAGAACTCAGATCCGCTCATTCCAATAATCACAACCCTAGGTCAGAAGGGAAAAAATACTTAAAACAAAATAAGTCACGCCCACGGGCAACTTTTTCGGCGAGACGTTATGTTCGCCCCGTTATTATTCTCAACCGCTTTTACCCCGCCGCTGCTTTCGAGGCACGGCCATTGACACGTCTTGTCAAAGCAGAGATCGTGTCCCCTTATCACGGGATTCTCATCAATACGGGTTTGGGTAATCCAACCGTGCCGTTCGCACGTCCCCTTGGGAATAGGTGAGGTTTAAGGCTTATGAGGGGGCACTTGATATTCACTGCCTTTATAAGAGGATAAAGACCCATCTTTTCTCCTCACGCCTCCTTCTTCCTCTGCCCTTCCGTCCTCGAGCTCCAGCACTCAAGCTTCGATCTTTTCCACCGCCACCAAACATTCTAACCATGTACGGATCTGGAGTGCAGGGCAAGTGGATGGCTTCCTCCGTGACGAAGAAAGATATCAAGGAACTCCGGGAGGCAAGGTACTTGACCGCAGTAAATCACGCATGTGGTCCCAACCAAGGGTCAAGCCATCCCTACCCAGAGCCCATGAGAGGATTGTGTTCACCCTCACTTCCTCCAAGGGTTAGAGTTTCCTTCATCCCTTTGTTCGGGTCTTATGTTCTATTACGGCTAGATTTTCACGATCCGCCTCGACTCCTTCCTCCACATCTCGACGCTCATCGCTAGTGTGCGAGGCATTCGCATCCCCCACACTTCGCTTATGGCTCAAGGTCTTCAACGGAAGTCAAGGTGGTCGACGGGAGCACGCGGATTGCGGGCGCGCCATGGTGAGCAAGCTTCCTAACGCTATTTGGCCTCAAGGGCCTTTGTGGAGACCGCCAAGACATGGCAACAGAATGGTTCTACATTATCAACCCCGCGACACCAAGTGGGGGCCGCCTCCGCGATTCAGATTCGACCTCGCTACGCTCCGGTCGGATAAGGGTCTGGACCGGGATCGTCCGACGAGGTGTTGATGTTGCAAAAACGCGTCAAGAGTATTACAAAAAGGACGCCCGCCTTACCAACGTGATCCAGTGATGCTCGCTCTAACCTCCTCGCCAACACGGCCTCTCCGTATGTGGGAGTTTAATCCTAAGGGCCATGACTCTTCAATGACTCTTCGAACGACGACAAAGAGATCTCGAAGTTCTTCAAATCTCAAAATTGTACGGAGACGATCGAGGACATCGGCCTTGACCGCAACCATCCGCCACCCCTTGTAAGGGTTAAATTCTCGCACATAGCTTGGTTCATCAATCCAAGGATACACCGAGAATGCCATCCTTAAATAGGGCTAGACAAAGAAGGCGGAGCGGATCAGTGTCCGACCCTCTCCTCAAGATCCAAACCGATCCTCTCCTAATGAGGATGCCGTCCCGCGCCATGTCAAAACCGTGAAGAAGGACAAGAAGAAAAGGGCAAGGAGGCCAAAAGTGGCCTCCACCATGAAGATGCTTTGACGCTAAGTCCGAGGGACTGAGGTTCCTCCTCTCACGAGGGGACGAAGACGAAAGCGAGGAGGAGGAAGAAGAAGATAACCTCCTCCCAAAGGGAAAAGAGGGCGGCCTCCACAGATCCAGAGGCGGGGCGCATAAGAGGGAAAGTTATCCTTCCGGATGACTGGTTCGACATCAAGCAATCCCTAGCACCCCCCGCCAAGCCCCTGTCAATCGTAGTACCTACATGATGCTTTACATACATCCAATCTTTACTTAATTGTGAGAATAATACTAGATCACGCTTTGGCCCCGCCTGTGACCTCCTCAACAATCCTCCTTGTTTGGGATTTGTCGCCGGAGATGATGGAGAGCGAGACGCCCACAAGCCTCCCCGCCCCTAGGGCGGATGACACCAAGGTGTCGCCCCAAAGGATCTCTCTGTGCCCTGAGAAGTGCGGAGAGGACCAAGATCGCGCCAGAGGATAACACCTTGGTTGCCGAGAACATGGGGCGAACCTCATGGAGACCATGACGGGGTCTTGGATCATCCGACCTCGATCGATATCGCCCCGAGATACAAACGGCCCGAGTCGAATTCGCAGCCTCTCCGAGTAAGGGAAAATAGCTATTCCGAAGGCGACCTCTACTAATCCGGAGGCGCCGAACATCACTACAAAAAATACACTTCCGTGATGATACATGTTTGTCACAAGAGGTCGCTTGCCATGCATGTACATCCATGACAAATTTATGATGTAATCAATTAGCGTAACTTATTGAGTACGTGACGAGACGAGCACGTGACACCAAAGGCTACCAGCTCAATTGAGTACGGAATTTTGGTAATAAAATATTTTCCCGTAAAGTTTCAATCAAAGGGAATAGAGGACGGCTAATTTATTTTTCTCGTAAATTTAGCTATTCATTTTGGTTGAAAGTGTTAGTTCATTTTGGCTGAAAGTGGAACTTCCCACCCATAGCTATCCTTGAAAACCACCGCCCGTAAAGGGAATAGGGGCTGTGGACGGCTCGGGCCAACGCTGGGCCAAACTCGCTAAAAGGAATAGGTCGCGATCGATCGATCAAAAAGGGAATAGGTCGCGATCGGGAGGCGGCCGGAATTGTCGTTATACCGTCCGATCCAAATTGCTCGAAACCGAAGCGCTGTTTGGGACGCTGCTGCTGCTAGCCACGCCCGGAGGTGCTCGCGTAGTCTGGAGCTGGTATTTATAGGGCAACCGTGCGCGAGATTGGTTCCGTCGCCGTGTCCAGGGGGATTGGTTCGGTTTGCATTGACCGAGCCGGCATATCATCTTGAAATTTACGAAGTCTCCTCCCCGAACGCGATCACGAAACTCAAATAAATTCGTGAATAAACCAGCATCGTGATTTGAACCTTGGTGGGCGGGATACCACGCCTCTTCTAAACATCCAACCACAAAGTTGGTATTGGTTCGTGCACCTTCTATTTTTATTTGATTTGAAGTTGATTCGTTTGCACTTTGCGCCGCATCGACTTTTTTTGTTTTTGTGGGAAATACTTTGTATTGCTCTGGCAGCAGTGCTAACCTCCACATTACATTGTTCCACGACTCGTCGTGTATGTAACCAAGCCATACAACAGCTTCGCCACTAGTTCTACTATGGCTCGCCAATAAATGAGTTGCATGGTTATAATTTCATCAAACATGAGTAATACAAGTACTTTGTTGCCCCATGACTTGCTTGATCTCATGGACAATGAAACTATAAGATGATCTATGCATACCTTCCTTCTTGAAGAGGTTTACAACATTTAGACAACAAGATCAATGTGGATAGCAAGTTGGCTCCATCAAGCGACATCAAGATCCCTTCCTTTAGTGCAACAAGTTCAGATTCAAATGCATCATTGCGGTGCAGCCGCACGGATTTGCAATAGGGATAATAATGGTTCCGCTCTCTATAAATCGGAAATTTATGCAATCGTGAGATGGGTACAAGAAGTTTTGATCCCACAATCTAATATAGGAATGGTGGACCCATCCTCAACTAAAAGGAAAGTTTACCTTCCCCAATGCTAAGCACCGATCGACCAGGTGCTAGCCTCAACCGGTAGCCTCCTCCACCGCACGATCTATCTTCTTTCCGCGCAGTTTGATTCGAGGGCCTCTTTGATTCATATCATCATATGATTCTTAAAAAAAGGTGGAATAGGAAAACATAGGATTGGCAAGGCATGCCATCTCAATCCTACAGGATTTTGGTTTGTTTGATTGCATCATAGGAAATGCAAAGGATTCTTGTAAAGAGGTTTGAGTGGATGCTAAAAATCCTATGGGAAATAGTACAAAGAAATAATTCCTTTGTGATTCAGTCCTATGAATCAAACAACCAACATAGGATTTTTTTTCTAAGAATTCTAACCCTCCAAAGTTCTACAAAAATCCTTTGAATCAAAGGAACCCAAAAAATTCTCTTTGTACACCTGACGACAAGGGAATTCCGAAATGACACATGTAAGGGCATATTTCTCCCTAAGTGGTTTTGGTGATTGATGACAATGCATTTGCGGACTAATCGTGTGCATTGAGCATTTCATATATATCATGTCTAGGCACAAGACGATTCGGTGCCCCTGAGCCTATCAAGACCATGCTTTCTATGTTTCTTTTCGATGGATTTGAGTCGAGGAAAGCCGTGACTATTAAGAGGGGTCCACTTTAAATGTTAGGTGGAATCAACACGCATACATCTGCTCCTTTGCACCACCTTTCTTTCGCTTCTTTGGAGCACCGTTGTTTCCCTTGTCGCTATGAAGATGAAGGCTTCCAAGTGCTACTATTCGCGGCATGCGAGTATTGCTCAAGGGAGCAAAGAGTACCGTTAATGCCCACGGCAGCGGTAGTACCGCTGTCAGGCGGTAGTACCGCCCTAGCACGCGTAGTACCGTGGTCTCTAGCCCGTAATGCTTGTTGGCGCCAAACCGCAGATCTCGTAGGGGATCCCTAATCAAGCGCCTAAGGATCAAGGTAACAGGAGGCGGGGACACGATGTTTACCTGTGTTCGGGCCTCTTAGTGGAGGTAATACCCTACTTCCTGCTTGATTGACTTTGATGAGTATAGGGGTTACAAGAGTTGATCTACCTCGAGATCGTAATGGCTAAACCCTAGATGTCTAGCCTATATGATTTTGTGATAGCCTCTACGGACTAAACCCTCCGGTTTATATAGGCACTGGAGGGGACTAGGGTTGTACAAAGTTGGTTTACAGAGGAAGGAAACTGTACATACGGACGCCAAGCTTGCCATCCACGCATAGGAGAGTCCCCTCCGGACACGGGGAAAGCCTTCTGTCTTGCATCTTCACGAACCATCAGTCCGACCCATGTCACATAGCCCGGACGCCTGAGGACCCCCTAGTCCAGGACTCCCTCAGTAGCCCCTGAACCGGGCTTCAATGACGATGTATCCGGCACGCAGATTGTCTTCGGCATTGCTAGGCGGGTTCCTTCTCCGAATAATCCAAAGCAGTCTTCCGTACATAAGAACTGTATCCGGCTCTGTCCAATAATCACAACCCTAGGCTGTAAGGGAAAAAAATACT
The DNA here is from genome assembly GCA_021605205.1 of Aegilops longissima. Lineage (NCBI taxonomy): Eukaryota > Viridiplantae > Streptophyta > Magnoliopsida > Poales > Poaceae > Aegilops > Aegilops longissima. The sequence continues at coordinate 561,409,026 of CM038679.1, forward strand.
TAAAACAAAATAAGTCACGCCCACGGGCAACTTTTTCGGCGAGACGTTATGTTCGCCCGTTATTATTCTCAACCGCTTTACGCCTTCGCCGCTTCGAGGCACGGCCATTGACACGCCTTGTCAAAGCAGAGATCGTGTCCCTTATCACGGATTCTCATCAATACGGGTTTGGTAATCCAACCGCGTTGCTCGCACGCCCCTTGGGAATAGGTGAGGTTTAAGGCTTATGAGGGGCACTTGATATTCATCGCTTTATAAGAGGATAAAGACCCATCTTTTCTCCTCACGCCCTTCTTCCTCTCCGCCTTCCGCCCTCGAGCCCAAAGACTCAAGCTTCGATCTTTTCCACCGCCACCAAACATTCTAACCATGTACGGATCCGAGAGTGGCAAGTGGATGGCTTCCTCCGTGACGAAGAAAGATATCAAGGAACTCCGGGAGGCAAGGTACTTGACCGCAGAAATCACGCACAGGGTCCCAACCAAGGGTCAAGCCATCCCTACTCCAGAGCCCGGCGAGAGGATTGTGTTCACCCCTCACTTCCTCCGCGGGTTAGAGTTTCCCCTTCATCCCTTTGTTCGCGGTCTTATGTTCTATTACGGGCTAGATTTTCACGATCTGGCCCTGGACTCCTTCCTCCACATCTCGACGTTCATCGTTGTGTGCGAGGCATTTCTCCGCATCCCCCCACACTTCGGCTTATGGCTCAAGGTCTTCAACGTGAAGCTGAAGGTGGTCGACGGGGAGCACGCGGATTGCGGCGGCGCCATGGTGAGCAAGCTTCCCAACGTTACTTGGCCTCAAGGGGCCTTTGTGGAGACCGTCAAGACATGGCAACAGGAATGGTTCTACATTACCGAACCCCGCGACACCAAGTGGGGGCCGCCCCGTGATTCAGATTCGACCTCGCTACGGCTCGGTCGTGGATAAGGGTCTGACCGGATCGTCCGACGAGGTGTTGATGTTGCAAAAACGCCAAGAGTATTACAAAAGGACGCCTTTACCAACGTGATCCAGTGATGCTCACCACTAACCTCCTCGCCAACACGCCCTCCGTATGTGGGAGTTTAATCCTAAGGGTCATGACTCTTCAATGACTCTTCGGAACGACGCATAAAGAGATCTGGAAGCAGCTCTTCAAATCTCAAAAATTGTGGCCGGAGACGACCGAGGACATCGGCCTTGACCGCAACCATCCGGCCACCCCGGTAAGGGTTAAATTTCTGCACATAGCTTGGTTCATCAATCCAAGGGGATACACTGAGAATGCCATCCTTTAAATAGGGCTAGACAAAGAAGGCGGAGCGGATCAGGTGTCCGACCCCTCTCCCCGAAGATCCAGCTGATCCTCTCCTAATGAGGATGCTGGTCCCGGCGCCATGTCAGGTACCGGTGAAGAAGGACAAGAAGAAAAAGGGCAAGGAGGCCAAAAGTGGCCTCCACCATGAAGATGCTTCGGACGCTAAGTCCGGAGGGACCGAGGTTCCCTCCTCTCACGAGGGGGACGAAGACGAAAGCGAGGAGGAGGAAGAAGAAGATAACCCTCCTCCCAAAGGGAAAAAGAGGGCGGCCTCCACAGATCCAGAGGCGGGGGCGTACAAGAGGGGAAAGTTATCCCTTCCGGATGACTCGGGTTCGGACACCGAAGCAATCCCCAAGCACCCCCCTGGCCAAGCCCCTTGCCGAATCGTAAGTACCTACAGATGCTTTACATACATCCAATCTTTTACGAATTGTGAGAATAATACTAGATCACGTTTTGCAGTCCGGCCCGTGACCTCCCTCAACAATCCTCCTTGTCGGGGGATTTGCTGCCGGAGATGATGGAGAGCGAGACGCCTCCACAAGCCTCCCTGCCTCCTAGGGCGGATGACACCAAGGTGTCGCCCCAAAGGATCTCTCCAGGCCTCGGAGAAGTGCGGGAGAGGACCAAGACTGCGCCAGAGGATAACACCTTGGCTGTCGAGAACATGGGGGCGAACCTCATGGAGATCGGCGACGGGGTCTTGGATCATCCGACTTCGACCGACATCGCCCCGAGATACAAACGGCTCCGGAGTCGAATTCGCAGCTCTCTCCGAGTAAGGGGAAAATAGCTATTCCGAAGGCGACCTCTACTAATCCGGAGGCGCCGAACATCACTACAAAAAATACACTTCCGTGATGATACATGTTTGTCACAGTAGGTCGCGTTTTTTGCCATGCATGTACATCCATGACAAATTTATGATGTAATCAAGATAGTCATACTGCGGTCGTCAGAGAAGTGTTCCATGACATTACCAAAATTATCATCACTAAGTGTCCACTTCCATGAAGATAAATCGCGTCACGTAAGTGCTTTCGCCAAGGGTGACCGACACGCGGCATCCACCGTAACGGAACACCGTTATTATCGGGTCGGATTTTGATCCGATAACCCGCTAATGTACCGACCAATGGGAAATTTCCACGGTAAAATCATCATCGATCGGAGGAAACACGCGTTCGGCCATCGCTGGGGACAGATGTCATCCACTCATTGGACAAAAGGCGCCTATGATACGCCGACACGCGGCACACCCCATCAGTTTAAATGGGCCGCCCAACTAAAGGCCCACAAGATTTTGCGGACCATAATGGGTCGACCCAGCTTAAAGGCCCACGAGATTTTATGACTATAATGGGTCGCCCAACTAAAGGCCCACAAGATTTCGCTGGCCATATTAGGCCGGCCCAAGAAAGGCCCACAAGATTTTTGTGTGCCATAATGGGCCGGCCTGTAAAGGCCCACAAAATTTTATGATCATAATGGGCCGCCCAACTAAAGGCCCATTTAGATTTGCTGACATTAATGGGCTGCCCACCAGAGGCCCACAAGATTTTGAGGACCCTAGTAGGCCGCCCATTAACTGGTCGCCATGTTTTGGGCCAAATGTCGCCCATATTTGATCCGGCCCATTAATGGCTCACACGCTCCGCCTAATAATGGCCCATATAAGACCCGCCCGCTAAAAGCCTCCCACTTTTCGGGCCAAATCACGCCTGCATCAGTCCGCCCATTAAGAGGCTTTGGCTCAATTATGGCCCATATCGATTCGCCCGCTGACCGACGCTATGCTTTTGGGCCCACTTGCTAAAGGCCCATTTAGTAATTCGCCCGATATTAGTTTCGCCTCGTTAAGGGCCCATTTAACATTTCACTCTATATTAATTTTGGCCCGTTAAAAGCCCGTCATATAGTTGGGCCTAACCACGTCTTGCTTGCATCCGCCCGCATAACCGATATCCGATTGGGCCAAACAAGGACCGAGACAATTTGGCCTATTAAAAGCCCGTGAATTGATTCGCATAATCATGGGTCGGGTCCATTTCGGTCGCCGCCTGTGAGCTATTCTAAGCATGTTTCAGTCCAAATTTATTTTCACCTCCTAAATGCCCATTGAGTTTTCTTTAAAAAGAGGGACGGGGTTACTCGCCTATTAAAGGTCCGAATCTACCAAAGGCCATTGACGGGCCCATGATGCGGATCATACATCGTGATTGCATGACGTTCGATTATGTACCGTAATTTTACGGTTGGTTTGTTTATCACAAGACAGATATATATACAAGAAAATAACCGCAAGATCGTGAATAAGAAAAACTTAGACTAAACAATAAAGAAATTACGCATATAACATCCATCGGGCATCAAAGTTCGCCACTATGATAATAAAGCACAAGCAGATAAAGAGATTACATACATCTGGCATCAAAGATCGCCACCAAAGGCAAATAAACACGACAAAATAATATACAAAACCGACAAAGACTTCAATAGAGTTCAAGAAAGGTTAGCCTCATTGGGAGCCGCAGCAAGCAATGAAAGCAAGATGATGAGATCAAGGCTTGTTCAACACTTATATCTTCCTCACTCAAAGATAAACAAGGCATGATGATGTGTTTTGTACATAAAAGTATCAAGGTTTATAATTCATCACATTTCTTATCGATTTAATAAAGTGACACAGCTTTAAAATTGCATTAACACAATATGGTATTGTTCAGTCAAGACATGGCAGAAATGACATTGTGAAGGAGTTGGCGCCTTCAATGACACCACCGGATTACGATCAAGAACTCATAAGTATCAATGGTTAGTGTGTCATCAATTTATCCCATTTCAGATTGGCAAATAAAGAGACGGTTTAATATTCTCCGTTCGATTATTTGTCATCAAAATGGATGTGTCTAGAACTAAAATACATCTAGATACACATCCATTTCAATGACAAGTATTTTCTGACGGAGGAGTAGTAGAATTTTTATGGGTGATATGACATTGTTCATAGTTAAGACATTGCGTATATGACATTGTGTCAGAGGGTAGGTTCACCACACCACCGGATTACGGATGAAGAATGAAGCATACATGCAAAGGCAAAAGAAGATCACTTGCTCAGATAGTTTAATTTACATGGTATGAAGAAGGAACTTGGTTGTACAACCGAAACCTTAAATTGAGAAGGACAAACTTTTGTTTATGAACTACACAATAAACTTTAAACATGCAATTTGATGCAAACACCAAAATAAACAGCTTTTGCAAATATGCCTAACCAAATATACACAACAAAGTTTGGAGGCTTGAGAAGGACAAACTTACATTATCGGTGAAGACAGCTCTATAAAGCCCTTGTCCATGCCGATGGGGGATTCAAGAAGTTTAGCATGTAATGTTCTTCATAAGCATTGCCTTTATTTTACATTTTGTTAAGAGTAAATATAGATGTGATAATATACTAAAAAATGGAGAATATTTAAGATAAGATGAAGAGTGATGCTACATAACCAAGTAGCTATAAATGTATGTGCAATGACACAGTAAAAGGCACAGCCAAGAGCAATGCACGCCTAAACTTCTTCAAGATCAACCTTATGGTAAGAGTAAATATAGATCCGATGTGTAGAAATGGAGGGCAAAGGAAAATAAGTCGCAGAGTGATGGTACATGAACAACTACTCACAATATAAGTACACTAATAAAGGACAACATGTACTTACAAGAACAATGCAGAGCTAAAAAATTCATTGGCATTGATATATTCTACACTAATGTAACCATTCATACAGATCGATAATTTGAGCTAACAATTGATAAGTTATCATGCATATCGTCTGTCACATAATGAACTGTATGTATACAAGTACAGTGATACAGACAACAGTACTAACAAGAGCAAAGCAATGGGCAGCATATTTATGATATCCTCGTCGTTTTTTCAAACCGAATTCTTCTTCGAGCGATTTCCGCAAAAAGATCCGTAAGGCACATGCGAAAAGTAGAAGTTCAAATTGTCATGTGATTTCATAGACAAAGACTCATCCCGAACGGACCAAGGCATAACAAGGTTTTTCCATTCATTGTCTTCTAAGTTTAGCACAGATACTTCACCGAAAATTCGCTTATAGACTTGGCATCAAAGTGTGATTTCCTCGTGTAACACCGACATCGGTGCAATGCTTCCTTGAAAAGCACAAGCAAGCTTTGCTAGTCATGACTATCCAGACGACCTCACCTAGTTACAACAATGTAATGTAAATCATTGATGTGTTCGATCATTGAAAATGGAAAATAATAACCATGAATAATAGCACTTACACGTAAGTTGGACAGAAGATGTGAAAATGGTGTTTGTCTTCACTATAATCTTCCCATGATGGGAATATATGCACATAGTCCCTAACAACATTGAAAGCATTGTCTTTAAACGGGAATAAATGGAATGGGGTTCCAATCTGCAGAATTGGCCGCTCTCGCAGCTTGGGATAGGTCTTCACGGTGGACTTGCAGATTTTTGGTCGGAGGATTTTTCTGTGGTACTACCGGTGCTATGGCAAATGAAATCGGTATACCTTTTGGTCGGAGTGCAGGTCCTGTGGTGGGGCTAGTGGTGTGGCCAATGAAGTATGTGTACAAATCACCGAGTCGGTCCTATGTTTTGTGTCACGGGTTGTACAACCAATATAAGTGGGGCGATGTCTCGATTTCTCCCAAGACCACCACGCTTTTTCAAGGACTTTGCCGGTGCTCCTTCAAAGTTCAAAGAATCATCCTCTTCCTTTTGATGTCCGATGCACAAGAACAACATTTGAGTGGAAAACATGGTATGATGATGATGGAATATGTATTGATAATGGATGGGCATAGCATCTCGAAAGTTATATGATGAGTAAACTAAGGTATGGTGGTGCAACAAAGTAGAAGAAATGCAAGACAACATATGCAAGATACACACAATCAATAAAACCTTGCCAAATTAGAACAGACACCTTGATGGGTGAACAGACATGCCATCGCCTCAATCTCGAGGTTAGAATAGTCATTAGAATGATATTCTCAACAAGAATCAACAGTGGGAGCGATGAGTTTCATTGCTTCCAAAATGGCACTCAATGCCTTGGTGCCAATTTTGTAAGTCATTGCGTTGTTCCACAATATTCTTCCGATGCATGTATTCGATATTCACCGTAATTGCGATAATATCCGAGAACCATGAAAACATAAATAGTTGTGAGATTATCTTTGTAATGCGATAATATTCTAATATAGGGCACCTCGTAAACACTTATTGGCTATCACGGATTCTCGATGAGAGAGCTCATGTGTCAGAATATCGCATGCGGCATTTATATAATCCGCACAAGTACACAAAAAATAGGCTCCAAAAGTAAGGATAATGGAAGATGATAGGTTCATAATATATCGATAGATAGTTTATTGCCAAACCATGATAACAAGAGCACACAACAACTAGGCAGCTCATAGTGTACATAATGTGGGTACACCATAACCACGATATATAAATCGGGAAAGTGGAACCGCTTGAAAATACGGTGTTGTATTGCCGCTAGTAATTGAAAGCCTATCGATCACAGACAGCCAAAGACTATCGAACATGGTAAAGAAGAGCAAGCAGATTTTGATAATAAATGTTGGTTGCGCAGGCTGCCACACATGATGAACCAGAGCGCATTAAGAATGCAACTCCCACTGCCTCGACCATTTCAAAGCGGTTGGATGAAGATCCTATGTCTCCTAACCCTTCTTCTTCCTCGTCGTGATTCTTCCCATACGTAACACCGCACGGGCCGCCGGGCCGCACTCACCGCCCCCACCGCCTGTGTTCCTCCGCCACCCCACCCCCACCCGCCGAAGTTTTCTTCGCTCGGGAGGCCCCACAACCACCCGAGACCCTTGATCGCACCGCGAACTACGGCGAAGCTCAAAAATCGATCGACCCAGCTTTTAAAATTTAGTCTATTGTGATTTAACTAGTGTGGAATATAAAAGGGAAAACCATAAGCATTGGGAGTATAGTGTTGAGCGTACATGGCGGATCCAAGGTGCAAACCGGACAAAGGCAACTTCGCAACCAAGACAAGAAATCGAGTAAAGCAAAGGGCAATCAATTTTCTTGTTGCGATAAATAAGTTGAGCAGACACGAAAGAGTATCGCCTCACAGCGGCGCCTGTACACATCTCACGAGAATTTGACTTGTTGCGATAGTGATGGCTGTCGGCGTGGAAGCAGATCTAGGAGGGTAGATGGTGGTGGCGGGCGCTGTGGACGAGACGGTCAGAGGAGCGGCGCCGACAATGTGGACGACGCCGGGATGAAGCAAGAGGACGGATGCAAGGATCCCGTCCAAGGCGTGGATGAGAGAGCTCGATCTCTTGTAATGGACGACGCAAGGCCGGGTATCACCCCAGATGGTGGAGGAGGACGGTGGATGGGGTGGCCGGGACACAAGGACGGAGGAGGTGGGGTGGAGAGGGTGTTTTGGCGCCCATTGTAGGACCTTGAAGTATGTCTAGAGGGGGGGGTGATTAGACTACTTGACCAATTAAAAACTTAACCTTTTCCCAATTTTAGAGTTTGGCAAATTTTAGCTATCTTAGGACAAGTCAAGCAATCATCACACAAATCAAGCAAGCATGCAAAGAGTATATGGGCAGCGGAAATTAAAGCATGCAACTTGCAAGAAAGTAAAGGGAAGGGTTTGGAGGATTCAAACGCAATTGGAGACACAGATGTTTTTGGCGTGGTTCCGATAGGTGGTGCTATCGTACATCCACGTTGATGGAGACTTCAACCCACGAAGGGTAAGGGTTGAGCGAGTCCACGGAGGGCTCCACCCACGAAGGGTCCACGAAGAAGCAACCTTGTCTATCCCACCATGGCCGTCGCCCACGAAGGACTTGCCTCACTAGCGGTAGATCTTCACAAGCAGGCGATCTCCTTGCCCTTACAAACTCCTTGGTTTAACTCCACAATCTTGCTCTGAGGCTCCCAAGTGACACCTAGCCAATCTAGGAGACACCACTTCCAAGAAGTAACAAATGGTGTCTTGATGATGAACTCCTTGCTCTCGTGCTTCAAATGATAGTCTCCCCAACACTCAACTCTCTCTCAGGATTTGGATCTCGTGGAAAGAGGATTTGAGTGGAAAGCAACTTGGGGAAGGCTAGAGATCAAGATTCATATGATAGGAATGGAATATCTTGGCCTCAACACATGAGTAGGTAGTTCTTTCTCGTAAATGGTAAGTTGGAAGTGTAGGTTCAGTCCGACGGCTCTTCCACGTAATGAAGAGGAGGTGGAGGGTATATATAGCCTCCACACAAAATCTAACTGCTATATTACAATTTACTAAACTCGTGGGACCGATTCAATGCACTCGGCCGGACCGATTTAGTAAACCTAGTGACCGCTAGTGATTTTCGTGGACCGACATGCAACTCGTGAGACCGGTTCGGTTAGGGTTAGGGCATAACATAATCTCGGTGAGTCCGACATACAAACTCGGTGAGACCGATTTTGGTAATAAGCTTTCCAGAGAGTTGGTCGTAAACTCTGTGGGACCGATTTGATCTTTTGGTGAGACCGAAATGTTACAAAAGGAAACAGAGAGTTTACATTGCAATCTCGGTGGGACCGACGCTCACTTCGTTAGACCAAACGTTACGAAGGGAAACAAAGAGATTATAATCCCATCTCGGTGAGACCGAGATCCCTATCGTAGGACCGATTTGCCTAGGGTTTGTGGCAAGGGCTATGACATTTGAAATCGGTGGCGCTGGTAGGAAGATTCGTGTGACCGATTTTGGTTTAGGGTTTAGGTCATTTGTGGATTGTGAGAAAGTAACTTAGGTTTTGGAGCATATCACTAACACATGAAGCAAAAGGCTCATTACAACACCTCATCCCTTCTTGATAGTATTGGCTTTTCCTATAGACTCAATGTGATCTTGGATCACTAAAATGTAAAATGTAGAGTCTTGAGCTTTTGAGCTTGAGCCAATCCTTTGTCCTTAATATTTTGAGGGATCCACTTTCATCATCCATGCCATGCCATTCATTGAGCTTTCTGAAATATTCATCTTGGAATAGTATTAGCTCAATGAGCTATATGTTGTTATGAATTACCAAAACCACCTAGGATAGTTGCACTTTCAATCTCCCCTTTTGGTAATTGATGACAACATATAGATCAAAGCTTCGACAAATGATAATAAGATTGAAAACATCGTCGCTTTGAGAAGTATGTAATAAGCAAGAGCTCCCCTAAATTTGTGCATAGTTTAAGATTTGCTTTGGACTGCAAATGCACAAGGAATTAGGCTCATGGGTTACTCTTCCATGTCACATACATCTTGGTGGAGCGCCAAAATGATAAAGATTGAATACATGCACTCATCACCAAGCAAATCAATGATCACATATGATAGATAAGATAATATCATCAAACATGCATAAGTGTAGCTTATGATCAAACACATGATCATCAATGTCTCACAAGAATAGCATAGTATATCAAGCAATCAAAAGCAAACAAGTTTGAACCACCAAATCAAGAGAGAACAAAAGCGACACTCTCTCTCTCGAAGTTTATGATCTATACATTTTTCTCCCCTTTGGCAACAAGTTACCAAAAAGTTCATAGAAAATGCATAGTGCTAGATCGACTCGTGCTTGATCTTCGTGTGGTGGTGTAGAGATGGCCTTGGACGAAGACTTCAGCTGATGTAGAGGGAGCCGGAGGAGTTGGTGCCGGAGCTGGTTGCATCGAGCAGAGGAGCCAGAGTCGATGCGTATGATGTTGCTCTAGTGTCCGGCTCGCACCGTGATCGATCTCTCGAGCTCTAGGCACTCGCAAATACATTAGTGGTAGTCTTGCCTTCCTCTCTCAAGATGTCATCCTCGCAATGCTTCCACAACCGATCAATCTCGCCATTTTGACATCTAGATCATAGAATTTTTGTTCCATGATTCTTTCCAAGCTCTCCGATTTTGAGTGAGGGTGGCCAATCCTTCTCAATCCTCGAGATGATGCTATCAAGTAACCAAGCTGCTCCTCGCTTGTTCTTCAAGAAATACTCAGATGCCTCCTCTGAGTTGGCATCTTGGCAGCCTTCTCCTTCTTCTCTTGAGCTCGAATCGATGATGGATCATTCTCATTCATGACAACCTCATTGTCCTCAAAGTCCGGATAAAGTGGAAAATGTTCCTTATCCAATAGATATTTGCTCGCGCCCATCTTTGAGTTAATCAACTCCCTAATCGAGGGGCATATCCACAACTCCTCTTATGATCTGCTGCAGTCCTCTTAATGGTTTCAACTATAAGTCTCATGACCTTGAATTTTCGAGGCACATCAAACAAATGCAACATATTGATTGCATGCCCTCCGATCATGTTGTGGTCACCGACTTAGGCAATAGAGTGTGCCTTAGGATCCAATTGATTGTAGGCAGCCCCGATGTAAGAAAGTGGGCTGATCCAAAAGAGAAAGTCTCTAGGGCTTTGTATGGGATCTCCTTGTACATATGTGCCATGGTATTGTGTCCCATTTTCTTCTTGGCATATACATCCGTGTCATCATCATTTTCCTTTGGGGCATTTATCGCCTTGCCCACTCCTCAACAAATGATCGGTACCTTGTACCTTCGCACATCCAAACTATCCTCCCATATGGATAGAAGTGTGTCAGGAGTAGAATTGCATGATAAGTTCATCATTCCAGCTTGGTGAGCTACCAACAAATTTCGCAACTCCACAAGCAACAAAACTGCCTTGCACTCCGTGATAGTGCTCTTCATTTTCCTTAATGTAGGTCCAATGACCCACCTCATATTACAAACTATGGGCTTTTGTCCAACAAGATTGTCTCATAGAAGTCCAAATTGCCTTTGTATGGAACCTATAATCAACAAAGAGTCCTTCTCCTTGTGGCATATGGATCTCGCCATCCTCCATAGCCTCAACCCCGAATCTTTTCTCGATGTTCATGTCCCGAGCCACGTGATGGGCATCATTGTGGTCTCGTATCTTGGGCTTGAGCTTCCTCGTAACTTGTCCTTCTTCATCTTCCTCCTCAAGAACCTCGTGCATCGGGCCTTGTTCTTCTCAAAGCAGCTGCTTCCGTAATTAAACACAAGGCAATGCAACTACCCCAAAGATTAGCGACTAACTATTTCTTGTCATCGATCTCTCTGCAATGACCACAAAGACGACAATGCATGGGAATCGATTGGGCGATGTCCACAGGATCGACCGCGACATCGGAATTGATCTTCGGGCGATGTCCACATGATGGACAACGGCATCGAATCGATCTCCGGCGATGCCAACAGACGGGCCACGACATCGAATCATCAAGGACAACCACCGCACTGGACAACCCTAACATATTAGCAAGCACATTGCAAATAATCAAAACCACAACTATGGTAATAAGCCATTATTTTTACCTTGTGCAGCTCACCGAGGATCTCATCCTCCGGGCCATCTCCTCATCCTCGATGGGGGCCATCACCTGCTGGGGAAGACCGCTTCTCAAGGCGACTATCTCCTCAAACTCGGTCTTGAGCCTCACATAGGTGGCAATCGAGTTCCCGAGGTAGGCACGGTGGGGCCCTTTGCCGTTCTTCCAACTTTTTTTGAGGAGTTCGTCCGCCAACGCCCTCAACTCTTGGCCTGCTTGTTTCTTGGAGTTCTTCGCTCCATGGGTTGGCCCGCCAACATGGTCAACTCGCTGGTGGTGCTCGCTCGAGATCGCTGCTCCAGTGGGTTGTCCGCCGCAAACTTTGCCTAGTGCTCCGTGATCCATCAATGAACCGACAAGCAAAAAGCAATCGAAAGGAAACCACAATCGCAATGAAAACGGGAAAAGAATAGGATGAGAATCGGTCGGTGCTTCGCAAAAAGAAGATTATTGAATGAAAATATAGCAAGATAATCGATTCGCCCACCTTTCCTTCGCCGGTAGAGAAGAAAATGGCGTATGAGTAGCCCGGAGGAGGTTTTCTTCAAGAAAGGGAAGAAAGGGCTTGAACGAGCATTCCAATGAAATGATGGTTGCTTCATCCAGTCCAACTTGGAGGCCACCTTACCACTGCTGGTAAAGGTGTGGGTTTTGTGATATGACGGGTCATGACGGCCACACCGGGGTGACAAGTGATTCTCGACTGTAGCACCTCGCTGTGATTTGGTGGATGGCACGCGGGCCCGGATGCTTTGAAATGTGCCGCATGTAGGAGTGCTCAATATTGTGCACCGCGACCAAGGCAGAGAGGAAAACAAGAGAACTATGTAATTAATGCATGAGTTTAATTAGGGTAGTTTTGTAAAGTACGAGATACAGTACATTCCTCCAATCGCAAAATGCCTTGGTTCATGAGATTTGAGATTTGAGCCCTATAAACCTAAGGGAGGGGTACGCATATGGTGTAGTCTAGTCACTTGTTGAAATCTCTAGAAAGGCAAATACTCTTTTCCGGTTTATAGGTCTATACTACTCCCTCCGTCTAAGTGTGTAAGTCATCTTACGAAAACCAAATAGCCCCAAAACACTTAGGAGCGGTGCATTAATTTCTACCTTGTTTCTTGTTTCTTGACATACGTATCAACCAATAAGAGATGAGAGGTGTGCATGCTTTTAATGACTTGCAATGGCTAGTTCATTGCATGGAATGCTATTAATTAGCAAATAAACATTGGTGACCCAGGAGGAAACGGTGCTATGCGCGTGGACCTATGCAGAATGAGTATCAACCAATGGATAATAGAGTTTAATTGTTAAATAATAGCAATTTTGTCTCATGCAAGAGCCCGGCTAGTACTCCAAGGAACCGCACCACGCGAGCATTCGTGAATCGCCACGCTTGGTTTGCGCTGGCTCTTCGCTTCTTCGAGAAGATTTAACAATGATGTTACTCCTACTTCTACAAAGATTAATCCATCGCCGCATGTCCGCCCACCTCGTATGGGAGAGATAGCGTAGCGAAGTTTACTTATCGCTTCCTTCCTTTGCGCCTATGATGTGGGCCCAACAGTGGTTGGCCCACCGTCATGCAGCAAAGGCAAAAAAGATTAAGGCACCGAGCTCGTCCATGAGGGAGAGGGCATCGAGTAATCAAATTTCTCGGTCTTGTACGAGTTGACGCGAGACATCAAAGCACCGCACTCGATAAAAGTCTTTTACACATTTCAAATGGGCTACTTCGTATGTAGGAGTAGACATATTTCGCTTCAGTATGTAGTCACTTGTTGCAATCTCTAAAAGACTTATATTTGGAAACGGAGGGAGTACAACGCATGAATGCATGCCGTGACTTTCCTTTTGATACTTGCATGTGTTGATTTGATGCACCTTGCCAAATTTTGACTATAAATTTATCTAACCAAATTTTCATGCATGTCACAAAAAATTACGGGGATGTTTGGATTGTGACTATGTTTGTCTTATGTTGCCACATTATTTTTCCCACACTTGCCACACTTGCCTAACCTGAGTTGCTCAAATTGTTAGACACACTTTGGCTTGCCTAAGGGAATCTTGCCACAATTTTTGTGTCTATGACATGTGGGGTTCACTGCTAATAAAAAAATTTCTTGTCTTAGGTGTGGCTAATAAAGAAGACTTATATTTAGGAACGGAGGGAGTAGAAAATATAAATAATAATGCATGTTGGGGCAACCCACGCTTCCGCTTAATTTTAGCCGTGGGCTTGTTCACAATTTTACGAGGGGTGGTTGTTCATTTAATGGAGGGACTTGTAGTACTGCACTTGAACGATACAAAGTGCGACACGCACACCGTAACACCACTTGGAACAAGCGGTAGCTATCTCAAAAACAATCAACAACTAAAAAAACCGCGACCTGGCATGTAGTAGTACACAATTTTAAATGATTATTTTGATGGACTGACAATTTTAAACGATTGTTTTGATGGAGTGAAAAAGGAAAACTACCCCACTACTTATATATAGGCCGAGCCTCCGCTTGCTTGCTAGGGCTGCTCTATTCACACACTCTCATCCTCTCCAGATCTAAACAAGATAGGGGTAGTAACACCGTCTTTCTCCTTCAAAAACACTGCTTTCTATCCTCACCGCTGGTTACAGATCCAGATGTATCCCCCTCCGCCGGTGTAGGGGAGGAGGGGCAGCGTTTAGGCCGTCGTCGACAGCGAGGGAGGAGACCCACCGCCGGCCGCACTGCTATTTCTCGCCGAGGCCGCGCTGGAGGTCCTCCGATCCTTCGTCTGCTGCTCGTGGGCGGATCCGCCTCCCGCCCACCTATCCACATCCCAACGACCTTCGTGTATATCTTCGCTCAAACCACCTTAGCTCTACTTCCCCATTTGCCACGTCACTGCATGTGGATCATTTTCACCTCTCAGCCCCTCTCGATCGGATGGTCCAACATCACCTATTTTTTTCTTCTATTGTTAGAGGTAAAGCTACTTCATGGAGTCGAATCTTGTACCCTCCGTCCAAAAATACTTGTCATTGAAATAAAGTGGGGTGGGGAATTTAGTATGTACATCGGACTTGGTACAAACATGAAGGAAAGGGATGAAAGTAGTATGCACTGTCATCCAACCGTGTCTTGGTCTAAAAGGAAATATAGGGTAACGCTGCACACAAAGGGTATGACCAGACTAGATTTGCTATCCACACATGGAGTAGGTGGCTAGAGGAACAAAAATGGGACCAACCTGTATATGTTTCTTGGATGTTTGTTTCTCGGGCAACAAACTATGAATCACCACTTTATGCCCCTCACACGTACATGGTACTGCATCACTGGTGCACCCACTTGTCCCATGCCCTTATACCAAATATTTAGGCTCCGCTCGAATAAGGGGATAGAAAAGAGGACCGAATAGGAAAGGAATGTAGGTATAAAGCTATGGAACAAATAACCGGAGGAAACTCTCAAGAGAATGTGTTCGGATGGACTACAAATGTACAGATTTGTTTTTTAGAGTAGCATGCTTGGCAAGATGAGATGGTATTTGTTTATTCAGCTGCACAAAGGACTACTCTTGTTCTCACCTCACATACCACACATAGGTTGATTTTTTATTCGGGAACACAACACAAGAATCTGCCTAACGATGGCGCGAAGGCCCGCTTCGGGCTTCCGCCCCAAAAATGAGCAGCAAGGTGGATGTTTCTAACTGATGGAATCAAGATTACCGCACCAGCTTTCTATGAAACACTATTCACCTTTACCGTGTTCTCAACGGTTGAAGGAAAGAATATCGAGGAATTGTGTTCCTACGAAAATCCTCGCACCAAACTCGTGGAACCTAACGTAGCCTTAGCTGTTCTTAATATAATGTCCCCGGTAAAAATGAAGCCATGCCACTGCTTTTGCTCAGAATTGTTTGAGACTCGACAAGTTTAGCCAAATGTTTTTGCCTGTAATTGTTCGAGACTCGATCTGCTTCCTCTCAGGCCTTTTGTGCAAACAGGATATCCAATTCAACCGTTGTGTTAGACCTTTTGGTGCATCGCACAAAACTCTTCTAAAAGAAGTGACTTTTGTGTTGTTTAATTGGAATGTCAGAATGGAACAGTTGGTTCATTTTGGTGGAACTGCACAAAGGGAGATCTGTGTTCCAATCCTCATCATCCATATTGGCGCCATAACCTTCCTTTAGGTAAGAATGATATTTAATGCATGTGTTCATCTCTATTTTTCGACTGCCATGAGAAAATAATGTTGTTTTTTACTAGTACACTTGTACTCCCTCACTGACAAAACCAATTCTGAATTAGAAGGCCAATCATGTACTTGGTTTCACTAACTGGTGAGGACAAAGAGAAACAGAGCATGAAGAGGAAGAAGAAGAAGAAGAAGAAGAAGAATAAACAGTGCCAAGGCGATCTTGCTGAAGCCAGAGGCCTCGGTTGAGGCTATTCAAGGGCTCCGGCAACGACTACCTTACATCTGAGACGATCCTCCAGGGAGCCCTTCCACTTTTGCTGTCTCACTTAATTAATTAGGAGTACTTAGGTACCACTAATTTATTACTGCCTAATTTTCCTATTGGAGTTAAACAAATCTTTAGTAGGACCCTATGCTGAATCATGTACGTGTGAATGTTTGTCTATGGAGGTGAATCATGGGTGGAGCAGGGAAGGAATATTATTAGTGTCATGACATAATAGTGCTATTGTTTTGCATGTCAATTTATTGCCATTGGTTCAATGAGGCAATGTTTTGCGATTGTTCATCATGAATTTGATGCTACTGCTTGAGTAATATGCTAATGTCTTCCTATCCTTTCTCACTAAGCTAATGAAGGTTTCACCTTGTTCCTACTTGTGTAAACAGGATCATGTTGTGCCAATCATACATTTTAGTGGAACTACACAAGACAATACAATGAACTGTATCCCACCAAAGGCTTTAACTCACTGGAAGTTCTTGATAATCTTCGATATAATCTCAAAGATCGGTAAACAAGAGTGATTTCAACCATACATTTGAAGTGCACAAAAATATATACTATTGTGTGATTCCGTTGAGTGTTTTATCATCTCTTATGGGACTACATGAATACGCTTTTTTTCTCAGGTCGTACGGGCCTAAGGCCTTCATCCATATTAGTTTGCTGTCATCTCTATTTGTATCGTGCTACTGTCATGAGAAACTCCTTTATCTTTTCACTTTTAAGTTTTGCCACCTATGATAAATGGCAATGCTTTGAGTGTTGAGTTGAGCTAATTGGCACTGATTAAATAAACTAATACCTCTCTTTAAGCAAGACTACTATGTTGCTAACTTTACCCATTAAGATAATGAGGGTGCTTCTATTTGTTAGTGTATGTTTCATCAAATAGTCCCACTATTACAAAGAATCTCAATCAATATATGTGCCAACAGGATGCTCCAATTTGGTGGAACTGCACAAAACTTTGGTGCTTCATTGCCTCGACAGCTTCCGCCCTTTCCTCGTCACCGCTAATCTCGCTTGCTTTCTTCCTTTGTTGTCACCGCTGGCTTATCTCGCTTCCAAATAAAGGAAATAGTAATTGATATGCTACCTCACACAAAGTTGGTACCGGTCTTTATCCCGATTATTGTGCCCGCTATATGTATTGGTAATTTGGTATTGTGCTACTGTTTGCCGATTTCTTAAAGGAGTAATTTGGAGCCCGAACTCGAGGGCAAATCATTACATCGGGTGATTTCAAGAGAACTGCACAAAATGATCGATGGATAGGTACTTATGCTGCTGCTATGTACTCCAAAGTTCACTCAGACAAGCATCGATGTTGACAAGAAGTGCCTATATTCATTCGAGTATTAACCAACATCAACCAATTGTCAAACTCCAAGTATTAGGAGAGTGAACGCCACAAATATTGCTTGGTGCATAGCCTAAAAACACAGTCCAGTCTTTTGTCCCAACTTGTGCCTTTTGGTTATCGGCACATATGGTAGCGAACTATATGGCATGGAGTCTAAACATTCCGCATAAGTTGATTGACGTATATTCATCCGGCACTTAATCAGCCCGCAGCCAAGGATGCTCCATTTCAGCTTGAACTGCACAAAAATTTGGGTGGTTCATTTTTCAACCGCCTCCTTTCTCGCCCGCAATGTAGAATTTTGGCGAGATATGTGACCAAGATGAGCCAAGAACTAGTTGGATGAAAGTAGTGGCCAAGTTGCTCAAACCTCCTCGCACGAGGCCACTATTTGAGGATAAACCTACAAGCAAAGTTCAGATTGTCTAAGGGCTCTTATGTACTCGAAAGTTTACTCGCATAAGAACTAATTTTAGCAAGAAGTACCTCCGATTGAACACCATTTACCAACCTGCACCTAGGTAATTAAAGTTCGCTCCATGGATCATATTGGCTGTGATCTCAATCATTTGGATGCATAAACATACCGAACATGTGTATATCTGAATCTTTTGTGAATTATGTATGAATATTGTCGGTGATCTATCAATCATTTGGATGCATAGATATGCTGAGCTTGTGTATATATGAATCTTTTGAGTTGGCTATGAATATGAACGTGTCCTGTGAACCTGAGTTTGATATGAATGTTTACCTTTTCTCGTTGTATTTGTGTGTGAACTTGTTAGTATGCCTACCGTCGGGTATAAAACGCAGGTCTCTTATAAAAGTAATGCTGTGTCCAATTTATGTTTTCCTTCTAACCACATTATATATATTTATATTATTACTATTATCGTATATTTTATAGAGATTTATATATACATTATAAAAACATCCCACGTGTTATTAACTTATAAAAGTAAATGTTTAATGAAAATCCTGGTTGTTTTTGACTCACGTGCAAGGAAAATCCTGGTGATTATGCATAAAAGCTATAAGATTTTAAGGACCAATTTGATAATAACGCGCCATTTTTATTTTGAGCAATAACTCGCTAATTTCTTAATTATATATATATATATATATATATATATATATATATATATATATATATATATATATATAATGTGCCTCTCCGGTTTATTCTTTGATATTAATTGCTCCTTCTAACATAACATTATATATATAAAGAGCCCACCTAATACGTGTATTTCAAGGAAGTGCAAATGGTCTGGGATTTCTTAGAAAATATAAATGGGCCTGATTTACGCGAAATTATTTGTTCACCCAGCCCAGCAAATGGACCGTACATTCTAGAAAACATGGGTTAAATATATGCCACATTTTTGCAGTCGACATGTGGGCCAATAGGTCGGGTTTCACGCAGGCGCTGTCAACTTGGTCAACAAATGATTGTGTCATCCACAGCCATTGGATTTATATCCAACGACCGCATGAAACTTCAATCTCTCGCCTTCTTCCTCCAGCGTCGCCGCTGGACCGCTGGTCCGCCTCCGGCGGTTAGCGGCTCGCTTAGCACGCATCGCTGCGAAGCGCTACCCCACCGCCGCCAAGCTATCCCTCCATCCTCGACACCTCCTGTTATTCTCCATGACTACAGCCCCGCGCCGCAATGTAACCAATTATAACCCTTCTCCTCCTCTCAATCTGCGACTCCACCGCCGATTTTCCCATATCCGAAGTCGTTCCGTCTGGTCCTCGCTCGTCGCCCGGCGCCGCTGTGTTCGTGCGTGGTCAACAAACGAGAGTCATCAAGAGGATTGTACGGAGAGCTCGACGGCCGGGACCCACAAGTCCATGGTCGCACGCAAGGAAAGTTCCTCCTTATTAAGCTGAAAAATGTTTCTCCACCGACAACCGGGACCCACTGGCTGTATCTTCGCACGAAAGGAAGTGCCTCCTTGTTTTGCGAAAAAATTATTCATCCCGCTGATACCGGGACCCGCCGACGGTGATCGACTTGTGGGCCTCGCTAAGCGGACGGTACGCACGGCTTTGTCAACTTAATCAACAAATGATTCTAGCAGCTGGACCGCTGGATGTTAATCCAACAGCCGTGCTCCTTCTTCAACCTCTCGTTTGCTCCCCGCCTCCTGCGGCACCGCGGCGTGCCGCCGCCAAGACCAACCAGTTGAAGTTTCCCACTCCTCTCCATCTACGACTCCACCGCCTGCCTTCCCCATCTCCGGTCGCTCCACCGATGCGCCGCACGGTGTGGTCAACGTGGTCAACAACCGAGAGTCATCGGAAGATGACCGTGACGTGAGAGGTCGACAGGGGGACGACCACGCCCATGGACGCATGCATGCAATGTAACGCGCGTGGTCAACGTGGTCAAGGAACGACTTCCATCGGAAGTATATCAGACGTGGAGAGTCTCACCGGGTCCACGGCCGCAGCAAGTAAGTGCCTCCTTATTACGCGGAAAATAATGATTCCTCCAACCGCCGCCAGGGACCCACTAGACGGGCCACCGATTTTGCGAAAAAAACGTTGTTCTCGACTTGGGACCCACCGACGGGCCACCGATTTCATTTAAAAAACGCCCCCCTCATCGCCACCGACTCACCGTAAGTGCCTCCTTATTACGCACAAAAAATGAATACCCCTCGCTAGCTGGGACCCACCTTGGTGGGAGGCCAACTTAGGGCCTACTAAGTTGACGGGACGAAGGGCTTTGTCAACTTAGTCAATATGAACGATTCTAGCTCCAAAGGACCGTGACGATGTCCATCCAACGGCCGAGTGCTTCTTCAACCTCTGGTCTTCTTGCTCCACCGCCCAAACCAGCGCCGGTCGTGCCTCATGCTCCCGCCTCCGTGGTCGGGTTGTGCCGCGGAGGCCTCACCGCCTCTACTATTCCCATCGCTGGCTGGAGCCTCATGGGCGACGACAGCCTCACACCGCAGTCAACCAAGGAACCTCAGATTCTCCCTCGCTGGCTTCCACTGTCGCGTTTTCCCGGCTCCGCCGTCGTCCCTTCCTAGGCTCGCCATCATCCACCGCCGTGGTGCTTCCACGCTGTGTGGTCAAGGAACCACTTCCATCGGAAGAGTATCAGACGTGGAGAGGCCTGATACCGGGTCCACGACCACAGCCCAGTTTTTTTGTTATTTGCCAAGTAAGTCGCTTTGTCAGGCCTGTTGGGCTGCAAATCTTTCAAGACGAGGAGAGCTTTCATTCAGCTGGCCGAGAAAATGGCCCATTAGTAATGAGAAATGGGCTGTACATTTTTAAAACACATCAAACCAGCAATTAGTTTCAAATATCTTTTTTTTTCATTTCGAGATTTTAAATTACATTAATTTTTATGCGTGGAGAATTTGTTGGATTTATATTGATATACATTTATTTTTAAAATCAGTTTGAATGTGAGTCAAATTTCGGATTAAAACAGTTCGCATCGCACCAAATATGCAAAATTTCAGATAATTTTTAACCGTGGCCACAAGATGGGCTCTAATGCTAAAAAAAGAAAATGGGCTCCAAAAAACCTTAAGAATTAGCAAATGGGCTGTAAATTATTAGAAATAATGGTAGATGGGTTGTATGCTGTTTTCCACAGATTTGAGGCTTTCCAAAAAAGGTTGACGACAAGCAAAGGATCGTTGGATGGCCATCCAACGGCCGCCGTGCTTCTTCAATCTCGCTTCTTCCTGCTCCAAATGGCCAAACAAGCGCCAATGGACTGCTCGCCCTCCTCCTCCCGTGGCCGGGTCAGGTTGTGCGCCACAGCCTCACCGCCCCACCGATTCCCATCATCGCCTAGCCATCCTCTACTCACCAACACCGCTGTTATTCTCCGCGACGGCAGACGAACCAAGAAACCTCGCTCAACAGATTTCCTCCGTGGGGAAACAATCGCTGAGTCTTCCCGCCTCCGTGTCGCTCCCTTCCTAGGCCTCGCCGCCGCCCACCGCCTCGGTGCTCTCGCCGCGCCTGGTCAACGTGGTCAATGATCGACATGCATCCGGCGGATCAGACGTGGAGAGGCCGACACTGGTCCACGGCCGCACGCAAGGAAATGCCTCCTTATTACGCCGCAAAATAATGATTCCTCCACCGACATCAGGGACCCACCGAAAGGGCCTCAGATTTCGCGAAAAACGTTATCACTACCGATACTCGGACCCACCAGCTATATCTTCGCACGCAAGGAAGTGCCTCCTTATAACGCACAAAAATGAATATCTACCGTTAGCCGGGACCCAGATAGTGGCAGGCTGACTTTAGGGCCTACTAAGTTGACGGGACGGAGGGCTTTGTCAACTTAGTCAATATGCACGATTCTAGCTCCAAAGGACCGTGACGATGTCCATCCAACGGCCTTAGTGCTTCTTCAACCTCTGGTCTTCTTGCTCCAAACTACCAAACCAGCGCTGGTCGTGCCTCGTGCTCCTCGCCTCCCGTGGCCGATGCGATGCGCGGAGGCCTCACCGCCCCTACTACTCCCACCGCTGGACAAGCCATCCTCTACTCACCCACACCCCCGTTATTTTGCGGCGCCGCAGCCTCACACCGCAGCAAACCAGTGAACCTCGACTTTACGCAGGGCATCCACCGTCGCTTTCTTCCCTGCTCCGTCGCCCCTTCCTAGGCCTCGCCGCCGCCCACCGCCCGGTGCTCTCGACGCGCGTGGTCAACGTGGTCAAGGAACGGCTTCCATCGGACTGGATCAGACGTGGAGAGGCCGACAGCTTGGTCCACGGCCGCAGCTAGGAAGTGCCCCTTATTACGGCAAAATAATTATTCCTTCACCGACAGCTGGGACCCACCGGACGGGCCACCGATTTCGCGAAAAAAACGATTCGCTTCGACCGCTGGGACCCACCAGCTACATCTTCGCACACAAGGAAGTGCCCCGAAAAATACGATTCGCCTCGACCGCCGGGACCCTCCAGCTACATCTTCGCACGCAAGGAAGTGCGCCCGCAAAAAACGACGCGCCGACTGCTGGGACCCACCAGCTACATCTTCGCACGCAAGGAAGTGCCCGGATACGGGACCCACCTGGTCAAGCGCACGAGCGTTGTCATTCGGGTCACGAACGTACGTACATACCGGTCGATGTAGAGGCGCCGCACGGTCGATGTAGAGGCGCACACGCGTCGTAGTAGAGGCGCCGCGACGTAGCATGTACACGCACGCACAGCGGCGTGGGTGCAAGAAAGAATACGCCATGTACGCACATACGGGCAGGGTCTCAACGCCTACCGCGATACGCATATGGCTGGGTCGGAACGGAGAAACAACGTCGTCGTCGTGTTCATGGGGAGCCAACTGGCTGGGTTGGAACGGAATGCATGGTCATGTTCATCAGGAGGGCTTGGACGGAACATGTGATGGAAACGAGGCATGGCGTACCGCACAACGGAGGAAACGGCCTTGTGTTCGACCGGTCACGTTCGAAACGGGATCCTGTTCCTCGGGAGGGGCCTGGTGTAACACACAACGAGGAAACGGACCTCCTACGGTCGAAACGGGGGTCCTGTTGATCGGGAGTGGTGTGGCGTACCGCAAAACGGAGGAAACAGACCTCCTATGGTCGAAACGGGGCTCCTGTTGATCGGGAGGGGCGTATGCATCAAGAAAACGGAGGAAACAGACCTCCTACGGTCAAACGGGGTCCCGTTGATCGGGAGGTGTGGCGACAGCAAAATGCATAAAACAGACTTGTGTTGAGCGCCACGGTCAAAACAGGTTCCTGCTCATCGAGGGTGTGGTGCATCGCAAAACGGACTCCACGGGATACCGCTCATCTCCACCGTCGACCTCCTCCAGCCTCCACGGGCTCCTGCTCATCCAGCCTCCACCGCACGCTACTCCACTGCCATCGCTCAACCACCCTCCACGGGCACCCTCCACCGCTCATCGCTCATCCAGCCCTCCACACCACGGGTCCTGCTCAACCATCCTCCACGGCCACCCCTCCACCCTCATCGCTCATCCAGCCCTCCACACCACGGGTCCTGCTCTCTCCAGACAACGCCACCGCCACTATTCATCCAAACCCCCGCAACGCCACTGCTCATCCAATCGATCGGCTTCAGCTTAGCAGCAAAGAGTGAAGGAATCGCCCATCGGGTTCTCATTAACACCATCGATCGATCCTCGGGTTCAAGAACGCCGAGCTCGCAGCGGCAATCGCCGGGTTGATTAGAGCCCAATGCCCGCTCGGGTTGATTAGAGCTAACGCCGCACATACGCTGCTGCACTGCACAAGAGAACGCATCGCCGCGCCCCGACCTCCCACCGTAACCGCAACTCTCCAAAATTTTCCTCCCCCTCGCTTCTACCATGGTTTTTTCCGTCATGGACGGCCCAAAGAATGTCATGCACTGCGTCTCCGCCCGCCCAGACGAAAAGCCCATTTTCTGTCATGATTTTGTCATAGAAGTAGAGCCCACCACATCTATGATGATACCGGTTTTGTCACAATTATCGCTATAGAAGTGTCATATGTATGATGTAAAAAAAATTGCTCGCCCAAAATTTCACGGATGTGTCTTTTTTTTTGTAGTGCATGCTGATGGATGCTCTGCAAAGTGCGTCCGTCTTGGAGGAGCATCGTACCTTGATGGGTACGGTGGTTGAGAAGATTCAGTCCGCTAAAAGCGGGCTGAATGAAGCCTTCACGAGCCTACTGACAGGCTTCGAGGTATGCGATGTAATGTCTTTAGCTGCTTTCCATGTGGAAAATATGCCTGTATATAGATAGTAGCCCCTGAGACTTTGTTCGGCCCATGAAGAAGGGCGAACAGAGGATCTATAGACATCCGTAGGAAATAACATACTTATCTTTTTGATAAAGAACAGGCTTCACTGTTAGCGGCAACCGCTCAGGCCGCCGAAGTTTCCGAACTGAAGCAGAAACTGCAGCTGGCCGATGAGGACATTATCCTTGTTAACAAGCGGCTCGACGAGGCGCAAGGTATGTTTCAAGTACTCCGTAAATGATTGTATTAATTTGCAAAACGCTAAGTTGAAGCTTACGCGCTGATATATGCATAATTGCAGA
Source organism: Aegilops longissima (assembly GCA_021605205.1). NCBI lineage: Eukaryota > Viridiplantae > Streptophyta > Magnoliopsida > Poales > Poaceae > Aegilops > Aegilops longissima. Next base: position 561,433,745 of record CM038679.1, read on the forward strand.
TGGCGCAGCTGAAGTCGAGGGGTGACCTTGCCCGGGCGAAGGAGCAGGCAAGGGTGAGAAATGCGGCCACTGATAAAGCGACTGCAGATTTGAAGGCCGAACAGGCTGCCCGGCGCCAGTTCGAGGAGCTGGTATCCAAAGTCGAGCAAGAGCTCAAGGATGCCACTCGCAGGTGCGAGTCCCTCGAGGAGGAGAATAAAGCTAAGGCGACCGAACTCGCCAAGGCCCGTAAGGGAGCCCAAGAGGCAAGGTCCGAGTCCTGAGCAGCTCGCGAGGAGATCCGACAGGCCGGACAGATAGCGGCCGGTAAGCCCTTTCTTTTATAGTCTAAGTTTGGCGATCAGAGGTATGCCTTGCTTCATCGACTATGGAGTTCTCCAGACGCTTTGGCGGATCTTCCGAAGAGTGCCGCTGACGCCGCGCAATTCTTCCGAGCCCAGGAGGGGCATGCGACGGAGAAGCTGTTCTGGTCGCAATTCGCAGTGCAGGAGCGCTCGGCGCTGTTGAACGACCAAATGGCGCAGTGGGCCGAGCTGCATAAGATGTCCGGAGCAGCCATGAAGGGTGTCATAGTCCGGCTGTGGCCAGCCGAGCCCATTCCGAGCAGCTATTTTCGGCCTCGTGCAGTGACTTGTCGATGCCCTGCCCCGGATTGACGCAGTCAAGCGGTCAGTGTGTAGAAGGTGCGTGGATGGCCTTCGCCCGCGTCTAAGATGCACTGGGCGAAGATGAAGGCTGCTAACGTGGCAGTTGAGGGCCCGCCCGGAGGCAAGGACCACCGCAAGCCGGAGTGCTATTTCGAAGACCTCTTAGAGGGTGCCCGCTTGATAGAGGGTAAATGCTCGAAGGATACTATGTTCGAATGATTGTATCCGGGCTGTCTAGACGTTGTAATATATTTATGCTTTTATCTAAAAGGTTTTTCCTCCTGTGCGGCCGTTTATATTTCTGAAAGTTTACCAGTCGTCGGCTTTAGCCCCCACATAGATACTACGGTGGTGTTCGGAATAGCACATGACCACACTAGACCCAACGTCTTGGTCCGTAAAGGAGGTGTCAGTGCGGTGAACCATGCAATCGGACTATGTGGCTTTATCACTCTCACTTAGCCATAAAAGTTTGACAATGGGGGCTATTAGCTAGCCCCTGGTGCGTATGCGGCTATCGAACTAGGATGCCTTAAGCACGTGACCGAACCGAGGCCGGTCCTTCGTATAATACGGAAAAAATCACAAGGGATTTACAGTAAGTCGCTGAATGGCTGACCAGCTCTCGCCGCATCATGACAGTCAGTTTTCGGCTTTCTCTACTGAGGTGCTTGACCGGGCGAACCAGGAACACAATCACAGTAGTTCCCCCTTTACTACCCTAGCCGAACAAATGGAACGTAAGGTAGCAAACACATGAGCCGTGCAACCCAACTATTGACCAAAGACATGATTCGGAGCTAATGCATATAATGCCATATTCGGGACGCCGAAGTGCACTATAAAGTTATTCGGACCTTTATTTGGCAATGCCTATGTGGCCACATAGAGCCCCTGGTGATTTGTGCCGAGGTGTATAATTGCAACGACTGTGGAGACGGAGTACAGTTTATGAAATAAGCCAATACCGTATAAGGTTGGTCAAAAACTGTCTTTATTAGAATCTAATTGATACGTCAAAACGTGATCTTACAGAGGGTACCACAATCATCAAGGCCATTTTAGATGCCAGGGTTTTAAGAATAAGGGGAAAAGCTCTATACAGGTCCTAGAATAAAATTTGGTCTAAAAAGTCCTTGGGACATCCTGTCGCACGTCTGCGCCGCTTTCGCCTTGGGGAGAGAGATTCCTTGAGAGGAATGTCCTCCGATTATCTGTACGAAACTGGGCTCGAAGAGCGTCCTTGTAAGACCGTAGAGTAGCTAGGTTTTATTGCACCTATAGTAAAAGAGAAACAATGACCAAAGAAAAGGGTCAATGTCGTATAGGGTCAAACCATAGTATAGACCTGTCCATATTGTGCCTGCCCAAGGTATTTAGAGTGCATAATTATGCACGCACGGTGCGAATTTCGCGGGTGTGTGCGGTGATCGACGGAGGCGAAACTGCTAGTCTAGCTCTGGGATTACGGAGCTGTCAGCGTGCGGAACTGATCGGACTCGTTTAACAATGTCCGGCGGTTTGATGGCCAATGAGGTGTGCAGCTTGATAGGGCCGCCTCTGTACTTCAGCTGCGAGGGCCGAGGTGTGCTCCTCCGTACAGAGGGAGCGTTCCATATTTCCATTGACTGTTATGACGTCACGTGGACCGGGCATCTTGAGCTTTAAATAAGCGTAGTGCGGGACCGCGTTGAATCGAGCGAAAGCGGTACGTCCTAGCAGTGCGTGGTAACCACTGCGGAAGGGGACGATATCAATGATCTAGTCTTCTCTACGGAAGTTGTCTAGCGAACCGAAGACGACTTCCAATGTTATTGAGCCCGAGCAACAGGCCTCTACACCCGGTATTGCTCCTTTGAAGGTAGTTTTGGTGGGCTTGATTCTTGACGGATCAATACCCATTTTGTGGACAGTGTCCTGGTAAAGCAGGTAAACTACTGCCGCCGTCCATAAGGACTCGCGTGAGGTGGAATCCATTGATGATTAGATCGAGGACCAAAGCTACCGAACCTCCGTGACGGATACTGGTCGGGTGGTCCTTTCGATCGAAGGTGATCGGACAGGACGACCATGGGTTGAGTTTTGGGGCGACCGGCTCTACGGCGTAGACGTCCCTTAATGCGCGCTTGCGCTCCCGCTTAGGGATGTGAGTGACGTAGATCATATTCACCGTTTTGACCTCGGGGGGAAACTTCTTTTGTCCCCATGTGTTCGGTGGGCGGGGCTCTTCATCGTCGTCCTTGCTGGGCGGCCCTTTCCCCTTGTGTTCACCGTTGAGCTTGCCGGCCTGTTTGAAGACCCAACAATTTCTGTTGGTATGATTGGTAGGCTTATCGGGGATGACATGAATATGGCAAGGCTGATCGAGTATTCTGTCCAAACTAGATGGACCATCTCTGTTTCCTTTGAATGGCTTCTTTCATTGACCGGGTTTGGAGTCGTTGAATCGACGTTCACCGCCATGATTATTATTTCGACGCTTATGTTTGTTGCGTCGTGGCTTACCATTGCCATCCCTGGCCTCGGAGGTGCCAGGGTCACTGGTGCTATTGCTTCTCCAAGCTAGCCAGCTGTCCTCCTCCGCGCAAAAGCGGGTCATCAGCGCGGTAAGGGCTGCCATGGACTTCGGTTTTCTTGGCCGAGGTTTCGGGCTAGCCACTCGTCCCGGATGCTGTGTTTAAAGGCCGTGAGGGCTTCGGCGTCCGGACAATCCACAATTTGATTCTTTTTATTAAGAACCTGGTCCATAGCTTCCGGGCTGATTCTCCGGGCTACTGGACTATGTGACTAAGGTCGTTGGTGTCTGGAGGCCGAACATAGGTGCCTTGGAAGTTGTCTCTAAAGGCATCCTCCATGTCTTCCCAGCTGCCAATAGAGTTCTCTGGGAGGCCGTTTAACCAGTGCCGAGCTGGCCCCTTTAATTTTAGCGGGAGGTATTTGATGGCATGTAGATCGTCGCCGCGAGCCATGTGAATGTGGAGAAGAAAATCTTCAAGCCATACTGCGGGATATGTTGTGCCATCGTATGATTCAATGTTCACGGGTTTAAATAACCCTTCTGGGAACTGGTTCTCCATTACCTCATCGGTGAAGCATAGGGGGTGTGCGGCGCCTCTGTATCGGGCGATGTCGTGGCGCAGTTCGGATGAAATCCGAATGCGGTTTTCGGCCCGGGTGTGGTTGTGCCCTTTGCGCCAGGCCCGATGGCCTTCTTCGCGCGTTGGAGCACGTCCCCTTGACCCATATATTGATCTTGTTTGACCTGCTCTATTCTCCAGGTCCTTGCGTATGTCATAGGTATAGCCCGGGGCCGCTGCCTCCCTGCCTCGGCGGCGGGGTGGCACGGGCTGGTGTTCGGCGTGAGTAGCCGGTCTGTCCCGTCCACGTGGTGGTCGGTCAGGTTCGTCAGCTGGTTTATACTTTGACGGTATTGGCTCAAGGGCCTCATCGTCGAATTGGGGTATAGCAGCTTGCGCTTCGGGTAGCTCTTGATTGGGCATTCGAGGACGTATTCCTCGGCTGCCAGGACTTTAGTCCATCTGTCGTTGAGCGTATCTTGTTCGGCTTGAAGCCGTTGCTGCTGCTTTTTTAGGCTTCTTGCAGTCGTGATTAGTTGGCGCTTAAAGCGCTCCTGCTCGAGGGGTTCCTCTGGTACGATGAAGTCTTCGTTACCGAGGCTCACATCATCCTCGGAGATTGGAAGATAGTTACTATCCTCCGAGTCATCGTTCCTGACTCGGTCGTTAGGGTTAACTTGCCCTCCTCCACATCATTTGGTTTGGATGTGGGTTCGACAGGGGCTTCGGGGTCTTCGGCGCTATCTAGAGTATTATCATCTCTGGTGCCGGTATTACTGTCTTTGCCACGAAGCAATTTTGATCGGCGCCGCTGACGTCGACGCTTTGGAGGTGCATCAGCAGGCTTGTCCTTCCTGCCGTCGTCGTCATCCTCTTTGGGTGTGTCCACCATATACACGTCATATGTGGAGGTGGTCGTCCAACATCCGCTAAACGATGGGTCTTGGCCTTGCTCGTTTCCGGCATCGTCGTCTATGCCGTCGATCTTTTTGGAGGCATAGTCCAACATGTCGGTTAAATCATCGACAGTGGCTATGAAGTGGGTGGTGGGTTGGACGTAAAATTCCCCGCTCTCAGCCCCTAGTCCGGGCTGGGCGTAGTTTGGCAATGATTCCTCTATAATGGTGAGGAATCGCATTAAGTCCAGAGCCTCGTTTAAGAGCGGGGTTTGGACGAGGAAGCGAGAGTCCGTGGAGTTGGGCGGGACAGAAGTTTCCTGGCCGAGCTCATGTGACGCGGACCTCGAGAGTTCGGAGCTAGTGTCCAGAGGAGATTCCGGCTTTATTACGATAGAGAGAGCCTGGCATAATTCCGGGCCTACCAGTGACGCGATCCCCTCCGGTTCTCCGGTGACAAGTTCTATAGCTGCAGAGGGTCCGACGGGCTCTAAACTCCCGTCCTCGAAGCTGGTGATGTGCTCTGGATCTAAGGCCAGAGCGGTGGTTGGCACCGCGAACCCTTGGAAGATCAAGTATCCTCAGATATCAGTGACATAGTTCAGATTTCCAAAACTGATCCATTGACCAGGGGTGTAACTATCGATCTGCTCCAGATGGCCAATCGAGTTGGCGCGCAGTGCGAAGCCGCTGAATACGAAAACTGGGCCAAGGAAAAAAAGTCTCCCTTAGGGTGATATTGTTGTAGATGATCGATGGAGCCATCAAGCCTTCTAGCTACGGCACAGTGGAACTCTCAATGAAAGCACCAATGTCGGTGTCGAAACCGGCAGATCTCGGGTAGGGGGTCCCGAAATGTGTGTCTAAGGATCGAAGGTAACAGGAGGCAGGGCACACGATGTTTAGCCAGGTTCGGGCCCTCTTAATGGAGGTAATACCCTACTTCCTGCTTGATTGACTTTGATGAGTATAGGGGTTACAAGAGTTGATCTACCTCAAGATCGTAATAGCTAAACCCTAGATGTCTAGCCTATATGATTTTGTTATAGCCTCTACGGACTAAACCCTCCGGTTTATATAGGCACCGGAGGGGACTAGGGTTGTACAAAGTCGGTTTACAGAGGAAGGAAACTACACATCTGAACGCCAAGCTTGCCATCCATGCAAAGGAGAGTCCCCTCCAGACACCAGGTAAAGCCTTCTGTCTTGCATCTTCATGGCCCATCAGTCTGGCCCATGTCACATAGCCCGGACGCACGAGGACCCCCTAGTCCAGGACTCCCTCGACGGTGGCATGCGCGGAAGTAGGGGTGGAAGTAATTTTTTACTTCCGCACCCTACGCGGTAGTACCGCTCCTTGTGAGCGGTAGTACAGTGCCGGATTTTTGCACAGACCGAAACTCAGCGGAAGTAGCCACGGATGTAATTTTATTAGTCCGTGCCTTCCCAACCCTTGTCGAGCCCTGCCTTGCGGTAGTACCACAAGGACGCGCGGTAGTACCCCTCCGGCGGTTCTACCACTCGTTGCTTTTACGGAACAGGGCCTCGTCTGGCCCCTGCCACGCGAGCGGTAGTACCACACTGCCTAGCGGTAGTACCGCATGCCTGTTCGGTAGTACCGTAAAGTATGTGCGGTAGTACCGCATGTCGCGGGCTGAGTAAGTGGGTAACGATTGGATCTTTTATCTTACTATATAAGGGGGGTCTTCTTCCCCAAGTTGACCACCTCTTCCCTCCCCAAGCTCCATTGTTGCTCAAAGCTCCATTTTCGCCCGATCTCTCTCCCTAGCCAATCAAACTTGTTGATTTTCTAAGGATTGGTTGAGAAGGCCCCGATCTACACTTCCACCAAGAGAAATTTGATTCTCCCCCACTAATCCGTTGTGGATCTTGTTACTCTTGGGTGTTTGAGCACCCTAGACGGTTGAGTCACCGTGGAGCCATATTCCATTGTGGTGAAGCTTCGTGGTGTCGTTGGGAGCCTCCAATTAAGTTGTGGAGATTGCTCCAACCTTGTTTGTAAAGGTTCGGTCGCCTCCTCCAAGGGCACCAATAGTGGAATCACGACATCTCTCATTGTGTGAGGGTGTGAGGAGAATACAGTGGCCCTAGTGCTTCTTGGGGAGCATTGTGCCTCCACACCGCTCCAACGGAGACGTACTTCCTCTCAAAGGGAAGGAACTTCGGTAACACATCCTCGTCTCCACTGGCTCCGCTATTGGTTATCTCTCACCTTTACCTGTGCAAGCTTTTTGTGTTGTATCCCTTGCTTGTTTGAGTGCTTGTTGTTGTTGCATCATATAGGTTGCTCACCTAGTTGCATATCTAGACAACCTACTTTGATGCAAAGTTTAATTTGGTAAAGAAAAGCTAAAAATTGTTAGTTGCCTATTCACCCCCCCCCTCTAGTCAACTATATTGATCCTTTCTATTGGTATCAGAGCCTCGTCTCTTTATTAAGGACTTTGCCGTCCGAAGAGTATGGTTGACACCGTAGATGGTGGGGAGGAGCACCCCGGTGTGAGTCCATCATTGTCTACAGCTGATGGGGGATCCTCGGTCTCTCGTGAGGAATTCAATCACTAGTACAGCGAGGTGCTAATGGTTTTTAACCCCTTTCCATGACGACATTTGGAACCGTCGCCTAGTGAGTGTCGGTGATAGGAGGGTCCTTCCCACACGACCTAAAAACTGTCGGAGATATGCCCGCCTGGCACACGCGCTCGACAAAATGAGGTCGTGTGCAACCGGCGAGCACTCAAATACAGAAATACATACAACAGTGCTCAAAAAATACAATTATACATGCGAAATCATTTCCCCTCGTAAGTACATCCCACACAGTCAGTCACCACTAAATCTTTCCGTTCGTATATACATCCCACGCAATCGCTTCCAAGGAAAACATTTCGTTCGCAGTACATCACACACAATTTTCCCCTGCTAAGTCGCTTTGTGATAGCGTTTCCATTGCACACAGAGATAATAATTTTATCATTTATGTTATTGAATGCATCACACACAAGGCGTAGAAGAAACTGTGTTAAGGCTATCCATCACACACAGTTTCTATGTGGTAAACGCTATGCCTGTGGCCTAACACAAACAGTTTTCAAGAGGATGTCGTGTGTGATTGTTCATTAATCTAACATGGTTTATTCCTAGAAACTGTGTGCATTATTGAATGCATCGTACACGGTGTTTTCTCAATAACCGTTTGCAATAGAAAAACCAAATTAGCAGGCTAATTATCCGATTGTTAATAATTCATTTATTAATCTAATTGACATTTCATATTAAGCACACAATATATTTCATTTTCATAATATAAATACATCAGAGTACAACATCATATAGCTTCAGCACTCAGCTACCCCATTACACAACTACACTAGCACCAAGTTTCACATGCAACATCTATAACCTTTCGAAATTAGCATCATAGATGGTACATAGACAGATGTATCTCATCCGGAAAACTATCAAGGTATAGGTAATATTCAGTCTTCATTGATGTTGAAGGTCTTTGTAACTTTAGGCCAGTGCCTGTGGATGATTGACCGTCCATCCTTTGTCCTCTTCAAGAACACTTCAATATTGAACCATGGGTGTTGTATGAATACCTTCCTCGCCTCCTGACCATACAGGTGGTTTGAGAGGTAATCACCAGTGAACTGCTTTGGAAAGGCCTGAAAACAAGGATGTGCATAAATATATTCTCTATATTGGAAACGGGGCAATGGAATAAAAAAAGGAAAGGTATAATAGTTAGTACCATCCTGTAGTGAACTGATGTCTTCTTCATTGTGCACACAAAGATCTTGTTGTTTTTTGTCGCTAATTTCTTTATCCTAACAATCTTTCTGAGTTTCTTGACTTGACTAATATTCATGGACAACTCATTTCCCCATATGCAAAAAGGGTCGAACAAAGGTCAAAACCTCGACAAAGCAGGACCTAAATGTGCAAGACCAAATTGTTAAAAACCAAAATATTAGAATGGTTTCTGCAATTGCACAATAATGTGCTATTAGACAACGGACCATGCACGTGCTAACCTCGATTGTAAACCTCAGTGCTTCCCATTGTTTCCCTGCAACACATATAAGGTAGTTAGTCATCAGGTTAAGTAAGGGTTCACATGCTATCAGTAAAATATGTTGATGAAAAATAAGCCCATTGCAGATTCATCATATTAATTCAAGCCACATGGAAAACCCATTTATCCAAGCCAAGCATGGTTAAGAACTAGGAAATATAGCACTTGTATATGTTTCTCATGTATTAAGTGCAGCCAAATTCGATTTATTCCTCACATGCACAACAATACAAAATTCTGCCCACGACAATTCGACATCGCATTGCCGAATTGAACCAAGCAGTTAACTAAACACCACAACAAATGAACCAAACATTAATTGAGCACCACATTGCACAATATAATATACTCCTAATAGAAGATCAGACAGTTAACCAAACCAAGCATGCTTAACAACTTGGAAATATAGCAATTGTATTTGTTTCTCATGTATTTACTACTACCAAATTCAATTTATTCCTCACATGGTATACAATAACAGAATGCACCCACAACTATTGAACTTCGCATTGCAGAATTGACCCAAACAGTTAACTAAACGCCACAACACAAATGAACCAAACGTTAATTGAGCACCACATTGCACAATGTATAACCAAACCAAGCATGCTTGACAACTTGGAAATATAGCAATTGTAATCGCTTCTCATGTATTCTCAGAAAGATAAATTGATTTATTTCACATGAAAGACAATACAAAATTGCAGCCTGAAGAATTGAAAATCACATTTGCAGAATTGAACCAAATAGTTAACTGAAGACGACAACTAATTAACAAAACAATTAATAAGTGAGCACCACACTGCACGACATATAGAACATATACACTAGAACAACAGATTGCATGGTAAAATTAGATAGCACAATTCACTAGAATTTGTGAAGGAAAGGCAGGAGCAGCACACGCAACGGGTAAACCGAGCATGCTTAACCAGCGTACCTAGCAAATGGCAAGGTGCTCCTCCAAGATCTGGGGCTCGGCACGAATGGCAGCCATCGTGACCTCATCCATGCGTGCAGCCGCAATTTGCTTCTCCACTGCCAAATGCTCCTTGAGATCCTGGCTATACTTCATGCGCGATGGCTTAGGGTGGCGCTTATTTGGTGGAGGGGTCGGTGATTTGGGTGGAAGGTGTCGCGCTCGCACCGGCGGTCGGGGCATGTGGTATGTGGAAGGAGGAGGAGGATGTGGGTCGGGTGTGGATTACATGCCTGGATAGGCGAGGCCGAGCAGCGTGAAGGAGGGTCGCCGGCAAGGAGGCGGCGCTGCAAGCAAGGAGTGAAGGTTTCAACTTGGAAAGGAAGGCGGAAACTGGGGAAATGTGGCTTTTGGTAAGGGGGCGGGGGCGGGGAGGTAGATATTTCCACGGAAGCCAAAATTTGGAATCGCTTCAAGTAAAAAATCTGGCCAAGAAGTGTCATGACACGGTCCCTTATTCAGAATCAGGTACGATATGTGAACATCACAAACGATTCAGATAGCTTAACCCGTGTGTGATGAGTTTGAACGTCAAAATTTTTTGTTCGAATTTCCCTGGTTACAGTGGTCATCCACGTCATTGCATAATTTGGGTACAAAAAGGAGACTACAACACACCCACACTTCTTAATCGAGCAAGTTCAGCAATTAAACATAGCTAGCCGACCTAAACATTACTCTAAAAAATTAAAGATCATGCTCTTAATTAAACAAAACAAAGAGTACTACTACGGCTGGTGCTCGTCGATCTCCGCCGCCGCCTCCATGTCCAGCTCATGCCCGACGGTCTCCTTGGGAAGGGGCTCCATGGCATCAATTGCACCATACTCTACAAGCATCTCGCCATCCGTGTCCGCCATATCTTTGGAATAGGCCGCCACGAGCTGGGCGTGGGCGGCCGCGATCTGGGCTTTGGCGGGCTCCGTCGTGGCAAGGTACGCCGCCCAGGAACAGACGGCTGCTCGAACTCCCTCGGCGATTGCCAACTTTTCGGCCGTGAGTTGCCGACCGTTGTCGGAGAAGCTTCGTTTGATTTGTGCGGTGACCGCCACGAGTTGGGTGTGGTGGCCTCGACATGGTCTTGGGCGGCCTCCATCAGGGCTAAGGCCACCGCTGCGGAACGGACAGCTGCTGTGCCGCTCTCGCCAGCCATATCCCCGAGGCGTATGTGCCGCCATCGCCGAGAAGCAACAATGCCGCTTAGCTGCCTTTGGCCGCCGGACGCAGATTGCGGTCGCCCTCACGAGGCTTGTTAGCATGTTCCTGGTGGCTGCGGCCGCGCTCTCGCCGGAGTGGGCCGCCGAAGTTTCCCTCATGACGCGGGTCCACGTCCCCATTTTTCACCGGCGATGATTGAACAGTGAAATGATATTTTGAGGAGCGGGCTAGTGTGCTTGACACTCCGACGGTGCTCCAAGATATTTTGTGCTGCATCTCACACGGTTTGTGATAATAAACTGTGTCCGATCTACTTGATTTTTTGTCTTGATTTGAATTACGTAATGGGGTCACAGCTGCAAAGGATGGTGTTTGAATTACTAGAAATTTTATTTGCAGTGAACATGCAACTATTGGTGTGTCGTCAAAAAATATTGGAATTATCAAGGGTTCGTTTGGACGTTTTTATACATTAACTTGGTTTTGTAGGCATTTCAGGTGCATAATTCAAATTTGAAGTACATGCACATGCTCCAATGCTTATAAACTGGTTGAAAAATCAAATCTATATCCTTGGTTGCATGCTTAGGTCCCATGCAAGAAATGGAATGGAATGTCAAACACCCTGCCACCGTCACTCGGCCGCAAACATTCAGATACTTGGTTTTTAAATTCTAGTAAATCCAGAACTCGTCTGAAATTCATGAAACTTGATCATGGAGCGGCATCAACATGCCGTGGTAAAATTTTTGTCCCATTTGGGGCAGGCTTGGGTATAAGCTTCTCCCAAACCAGAGCTTATCACAACAAGCGTGATGGTTTCGGTAGGGAACGTGCCACCTTTGGGCATAGAACGATATCCGTTTCCTCTTATTGCTTTCAAAAATTTTCTAGTGTCAACATAGAACAACAAGAGTGTTGTGTTTAATTTTTCAATTTTTCGGGGTTTGTTTGGACATTTTTATACATTAACTTAGTTTTCTAGGCATTTCAGGTGCATAATTCAAATTTGAACTACCTGCACATGCTCCAGTGCATATAAACTGGTTGAATCATTCTTAGGTCCCATGCAAGAAATGGGAATGAATTTCAAACACCCTGCCACCATCACTCAGCCGCAAACATTGAGATACCTGGTTTTAAATTCTAGTAAATCCAAAACTCGTCTGAAATTCATGATACTTGGCATGCTATATGGAGCGGCATCAACATGCCATGGTAAACTTTTTGTCCCATTTGGGGAAGGTTTGGGTATAAGCGTCTCACAAACCACAACTTCTCACAACAAGCGTGATGGTTTCGGTAGGGAATGTGCCACCTTTGGGTACGAAACGATATCGTTGCCTCTTATTGCTTTCAAAAGTTTTCTAGTGACAGCATAGAACAACAGGAGTATTGTGTTTAATTTTTTAATTTTCCGGTGTTCGTTTGGACATTTTTATACATTAACTTGGTTTTGTAGGCATTTCAGGTGCATAATTCAAATTTAAACTACATGCACATGCTCCAGTGCATATAAACTGGTTAAAAAATCAAATATGTGTCATTGGTTGCATGCTTAGGTCCTGTTGGGGATATTGCTACTGGGTGTAAACCGGCCTATCTGGGCCGGGTTAACTTCATCAGTAGTTCAACGGTGTAAAAGCCCAAGAGGCAGGAAAGTAAGGGCCCAAAGCCTGTAGTCGGTTCAGAACCTGTAGCCGTGAACCGGCGTGGTATGTAAACTTGTATTGTAAGTTAGGAATAGAGAGAGACCAACCCGGATACGAGTATGAACCGGAGATTGGGACTCTCTGAACCGACGGGCGTCACCCGTGTATATAAGGGGACGACCTGGGACGGTTCAAGGACAGAGAACAACAACTCAAGGCCTAGGCGAAGCTTATTTGCTCCCTAGTCATCGAGACCACGCCAATCCCATCACAACTAGACGAGGCTTTTACCTTCATCAAGGGGCCAACTAGTATAACTCTTGCGCCTTTGCATCCGCTTTAACCCCTTCTGTTAACCCGTAGCGATGGCTCCACGACTAAGTCCTTTCATGAGGACATCCGCCGTGACAAAACCACGACAGCTTGAGCCCACCGTGGGCTATCGCACGATGGTTTGATGATCTTGGAGGGCAAGTTCAAGGACTCAAAGGCTATGTCAGGCCGGATGACCAAGAGTCGCCGCGCAAGCTCTACATTGACGATGCAGTGGGGCCCCGAGGTCGCTCGATTGAGTACGGGTACCGGGTCCCCTTTGGTGGCATACACGCTTCATCAAGAAGATCGTTGAGCTGTGGCCTGAGCCGACATCTGCACCGACTCGCCGAGATGGCTCAGCGACGAGACCTGCCCAGTTAAACCGCCGTGAAGCGTGCCTTTGTGGGAGTCATCCACGGAGGAAGTTATGAGGGCGGATCGAATCTGGTGGCGAAACCGCTGCTCTACTCGATGACGAAGTCGTCAATCGAGAAATCAATCTCTATATCAGCTACAAGATGGCTGGATTGCGGGTTGTTCCGATGGTGACAGTATTCCGGACCCCTCTGATCTGCCCAACCGGGTTGGAATATTCATGGCCGGTACACAAGCAGTGCTTCACTCTTCGATCGCTGCGGCAATGATTGCCGGTTCAACAGCGGGCGACGGTTGCCGGGCAGAGGCCCCGGCGCCCCGCCGCTCAAGTTTTATCGCACCTACCGACGCGCTGGCTACGCCATGGCAGAGGTTAACCCGGCGGACCAGGACGCCATAACGCGGAGATTGCGAAGGTGAAGGAACAAATCACCAAGCTAAAGCGGATCTAACACCGCAGACGCCAGATGACGGCAGAGCGGCCGCTTAGATGCGCAGCTTATAGGCTCATGCGTGGATCGTGAGCGCGCCGCATGAAGTCGCGAAGAGGAAATACAGATCCTGCTTGCCTTCGGGCCGAGGGAAGAGACTCTTCAACACCCCCGAGCGGAACAAAGAATCCGCCGGTGGTAAACCGGGCGGAAGCACTGGACGGCGCGCCGTTCAGCCCCGCTTAATAGATCTACTCGCCATAATGCCAAGATGCCTCAGCTGTGCAAACACCTCCGTGTCACTACTCCAACCCGATGGATAACCTTGTTGCAGCTGCGGCACGGCTGGAGGCTATTCCGATTGAAGGCGATTCACCATGCGTAGAGACGCGCTGGTCAAGGAGCTCCTTAGGACAGCTTTGGTCCAACAGAGGCTTATTCGACATACCGCGATCGATCCACTCTACCCCCGCCCAAGCCGGAGCTGTAGCAGCACGTGGATGAACCGCCAGACAAGTAATGCACGACATGGTGCGCCCATGGCAACAACCCGCAGGTGACGCCGACAATGCTCGGGAGGTGGTGGACCGGCCCGAGCATGCAGGGAGGCCGAAGAAGCAGACAAAGATCGCTTACCAGCTTACGCCGTTCGTCTGACCATCTCGGTCGAGCCTGGGTTACCTCTAGCTCTTTTGGGGTGCCTTGCTCGCCCCCGCTTTACGCAATGTGCGCTGCCCAAAGACTTCAAGGGTCCGCAAGGTGCCAAATTACACCGCCGATTTAGCTCTGTAGCATGGATAGAAAGTTATGAGATGGCCATGGAGATGCCGGATGTGGATGAGGTCGCTGCAGCAAAGTACTTCACCATGATGCTCAAGGCACGGCCCGCACTTGGTTGAAGAGCTTGCCACCCAATTCTATCAATTCATGGGCCCAATTATGAACCGGTTTATCAAGAATTTCAAAGATACCGCAAGCAGCCCATGTCCATAGTGGACTTGGCGGCTTGTGTCCGTGGGGAAGGGAGTCAACAACCCATTGGGTACGCCAGATTTCGAAATCTTGCACTCGCCGATCGGATCAACGCCGACTCGCGATCTTAACCTCGAGGGCAACCGCCGTTTAGGCCTTTAAAGTTGAAGTTGGGGCATGAAGCGGTTTTGTAATGACATGGGCACTCTCATGGGCGCTTTAGTGAAGTATGCTGATTCTGATAGTACCAAGGATCCCGAGTCTGATGATGATGAGACAGGGAAGGGAAGGAAGAACAGAACTCCAAGGGCCAGCAACATCACACGATGTAATGGTGGAGGCAAGAAAGAGAATGGAAACATGGACTTCAGAGCTAACACCAACGCTACAGGACAAGGCCAGCGCGCAAGGGTAAACAGTCAATTGAGGTGGAGCGCCAAATCCCAATCCGGACCGCTTGAATTATCTCGTTGAATCAACCCCGTCCAAGCATGGGACGAAGGAGGCGCCGCATACCACCTCCGGAAGGATTGTTACATTATGCAGGAGTTCAAGAGTTCTAATGCTTTCCGGTATGATCAAGGTTCCGCGGCGTTCAGATCCGGACGGTTTACGGTGGAGGAAATTCTGTTCAGGATTTAATGGTAATCTGGGGACATAACAATCGTAATAATCGAATAACCAAGGTGGTTACAACCAACAACAACAACAACCGGGTTATCGAGCAACCCAAAGCAGTTGAATAGTGGGCGCACCATGTCTTCACCACCAGCTTAGACAAGCGAGACCGAAGCTTCAGAAGCGGCAGTCAACGCCGTTGAACCGCCGTGCCTCGCTACTCACGCTGGTCGAGCAGCCCATTGTATGGAGTAGAGAGGATCATCCTCCCCGGTTGACAATCCGGTCAGCTAGCCCTCGTGGTGGCACCTCGTGGAGGTTATAAGTTCACCAAGGTGCTCATGGACGGAGGGAGCAGCATTAACATCCTGTACTATGGGACCTTCCGTCGATGGGGTTAACAGATAAACATCTCAAACCGTCCAATACAAAGGTTCCATGGTGTGGTGCCCGCAAGTCAGCATATCCGTTGGTAAAATAGCTCGAAGTGGCCTTTGGAGATGAATATGATTCCAGATCGGAAACATTGACGCTTGAAGCGGTAAAAATCCAAAGTCCATATCATGCCCTATTTGGGCGGCCGGGCTTATGCCAAGTTCATGGCACGACCTTGTTATATCTATTTGCAGCTCAAGATGCCGGGTCACAAGGGACAATAACGGTTCATGGGAGCCGCAAGATCGCTGGAATGTGAAGAAGGTGATGCGGTTTACGCAGAGTCGGTTTGTGCCACCGAGGAACCAAGTATTATAAGGACAATGTTGATCCGACGGACATGACTCCATTGAAGAAGCCAACTACAGAGCATGATTCGCCCTGAAATTCAAATCGCAGCCGAGACTAAGCTTGTTGACTTCGCGTTCGGGCGATTCGCCCAAGCAGTTCAAAGATCGGCCCAACTTGATCCAAATAGGAAAGCGCTACCATCGAGTTCATCCGTGAGAATCGACATTTTTGCATGGAAGCCTTCCGACATGCTGTGTACCGAGGCAACTCGCTGAGCACACTCTTAATGTTGATCCTAAGTACAAACCGTGAAGCAGCCCGCCGGTTTAACAAAGAAAGGCGAAGGCCATTGAGAGGAGGTGGCTAGGCTCTTAGCAGCTGGCTTTATCATGGAAGTTTTCCATCCAGAGTGGCTTGCTAATCCGGTGCTGGTTCTTAAGAAAAACGACACTTGGCGCATGTGTGTGGATTACACAGATCTTGACAAGGCTTGTCCAGCAGATCCTTTTGCCCTCCCCCACATTGACCGGATTATTGATGCCATCGCGGGTTGTGAGTGTTTGAGCTTTTTGATGCGTATTCTGTATCATCGCATCAAGATGGCAGTTATGACCAGGAGAAGACGACGCTTATCACTCCCTTTGAGCCTTCGCTATGTGTCTATGCCTTTGGGCTCAAGAGCGCCTAAGCAACTTATCAACGCTGTGGTACGTAATTGCTCGTGATAAACAGATTGGCCGAATGTGCACGCCTATGTTGATGATATTGTGGTAAAGTCAAGGAAAAGGAGACACCGATTGACGATTTGAAGGAAACCTTTGACAACCTCAAGGGTTTACAAGATGATGCTCAACCCGCCAAATGTGTCTTTGGTGTTCCGCAGCAAGTTATTGGGTTTTCGTGTCCAACAGGAATTGAAGCTAATCCAGAGAAGATTACGGCTATCACCTACCTGGCTAAACCGGCGGTATTAACGATGTCCAGCGCTTGGCAGGCCGGATTGCCGCTATTGAGCCGGTTTATCACCACGGAGAGAAGGCCATCCTTTGTACCAGATGTCAAGAAGACAGATCAGTTTGTCCGAGTCCACCACCGATGAAGCGTTGAAGACTTAAAGCGGCAATTGGCCAACCCGCATGTGCTCGCCGCCCCATTGACAAGGAGCCGCTTCAAGATATGTTGTCGCTAACGCTGGCGTTAGCGTGGCCATTGTGGTGGAGCGGAAGGAGGCAGGAAGGAGCATCCGTTCAACGTCCGTTTATTATATTAGCGGGTATCTGTTCTTTACATCATGAGTGGTTACATGGAGTTGTTCTGCCTTTAAAGCGCCTCCGTTTACCCCCGAGTTTGCTTTTCAAAAGCTTTGTGATATCACTTGGGGCCTTGGTCGTGTCCGAACCAATGCAACACCTTTTGATAGGCGAAGCCACCAGATCACTTGGGGACATGGTCAAGTCTGAATCACCACGCCTCTTGATCGACTTCCAAGGCCATAGAGTCACTTGGGGCTTGGTCGAACCCAACCATTGCCACGCCCACTTGATCGGCATAATGCCACGGTTTCAGCTTAGACCCGCTAACTTGAACCATGGCTACACCTTGTAGGGAGCTTGGTCGTGTCCGACCATGGTAACACTATCCGATCGGCTCAAGAAAGCCTTCTTTTTTTGCAAACGGTTTATCATTGCCTTTGCTTCCATGTTTTTTCATAACTATTATTTGATTTTGGTTGCGTTTCTTAAACCGACAACATTTTTAAACCGGTTCAAATTGTCAATTGGCTTAATTTGATCCATTTTTTAATCCGGGGATAATTTCACCGGTTTGACTTTTTTCTGTTAACATCCCATTATGGAGTAACAGGGGGCTTGTCATGACCCGGCACGGTTTACATGGTAAACCGGCATTAAAAATACAGGAGCTCAATGTAGCGCGCAAGGTCGCTGATGCACGTGCGGGCCTTCACCTTCGCTTCCCTCCTTCGGGCGGCGGTGGCAGAGCGGGTGATGATCCTAGCGGTCGACGGTGGGCTGGCGGCCACGGCGGCTGACGATGGGGTGGCGGCCACGACCACCACCTCCCGCCTTCGGGCCACGATGGCGGAGCTGGTGATGGCCATGGTGGCCGACAGTGGGGTGGCGGCCACGACGGCTACCTCCCGCCTTCGGGCTGCGGCGGCGGAGCGGGAGATGGCCCTGCTTTCGATGTTGGTGTGGTGGAAACGGCGGACGGCAACAGCTGCCGACGAGCAGTGGCGACGGAGCGTGTGGTGGGTGTTCCGCGCACACCCAATAGGGACGCCACGCGCACTACACTACGCCGGGGACTGCGCCGCCACCACGGTGTAGCTCGCAGCTGGAGCTGTCCTCTGATGATGGCGGAGTGGCTGAGCGACGATGCCGGACCGGTGCCACTAGCGATTGTGGGAGAAGCAGATGAGATAAGCAACTGGGAGGGAGGGGAAAATGCGATGCAGGACTCGCCGGTCGTGAGGGTTTTTATAGCAGGCCGGTAAGCATTGGGATTTTGGGGGATTTCACCGAGTCGGGCGGGAAGCTTGCGCGAGAACCTGCGAGGTTGCGCGGGAACGGGCTCACCGACGATTCATTGGCGCCACTTCAAGCCACCGCTTGGCAAAAGAACGCGCTTCGCTGGCCGCGCAAGCTTGCGCTGTAAGCCGCCTCATGCAGCGGGTGACAAGACGCGAGAGGAGGACTAAAGGACACGCACACATACGATTAATACAAAAAACGCTTGTAATTTAATTACCTACTATACCCCCATCCTGGTTTATAAGTAGGATTTTACTAATAAAATATGAATGCATGTCGCCAAAGATTATATCGTTGGAGTCGTATTTGAACATAGTTTCCAACTATACAATTTTTGTAACATGCATTAACACTTTTTGGGTTAAATTTAAGGTTATATACCAGCAAGCATTTGCCCGCAACACACACGGTTTATTCCATCACAAACAGCTCGGATGGATCAACTGTATGCCACATATCGCACACGCAACTCTAATCTGATTCGTGCTTGATGTATCCGGCATCGCTCGCACAGTTAGTCTTATTTGCCACCTATCACTGTGCTGGCCTCTGCTCGCGTCCTTCGGCAAGCTCTGCTCGCCGTAAGGCGCCGTGGCGCGCTCTGCTCGTGTCCGTCGGCGTGCTGGGCTTGTGGACACCTTTACCTTGCGTGTTCAATCGCTATATATATATATATATATATATATATATATATATATATATATATATATGGTTGCTCGCTGTTGAGGCGATCATGAGCGCTCGCTCGCCCCCTCCGCAGCGGCCGCCAGCGTTGGGCATGTGCACGATCACGTCAGGGGCCCCATATGCATGCGGTTGCACCGCGCGCGTTGCCACGCCATGCAGTTACGTGCCGCACGATGGAGTTATGCGATGCAAATTAGAACTGCCATCAGGGCCTGCCAATATTCCTGGTCATCCGGCTTCCCCTTTAATTCCCGCGGCCATTATAACCTTAGTCTCTTCAACCTTTCGGTCGCGCCCCACAACACAACAAGCACACCCACGATGACACATAGAGAGCGGATGTCTAGCGGCGCTCCAATGGAGTTCGGCGAGCATAGAGTGGAGACCCATGCGAGGGAGACGAATCTCTCGGTGGTGTACACCATCGACCCGACCGTGGTGGACGACTACATCAACAATGTTGAGAAGTTGCTTGCTCGAGACAAGTACAAGGTGGTCGTCATCGACCTCCAGTACACCACCGGTCGTCCCGGCATAGATCAGAAGGTTGTCGTCAGCCAGCCAGCGCGTGCGCCATCATGTCCTCATCTACCACTACTGCATGGCCACAGAGCCTTGCGACCATTTCAACAGGTTTGTCAACAGCACCGACTACAAGTTCGCCATGGTGGAAACCAAAGACGATGTAAAAGCACTCAGTGTTACGGGCTTGGCCTGCAAGAACCTTGTCGAAATCTGTGACCGCTACAGGGTCTGGGGCAGCACGAAGAAGGACTCCCTGGTCGAACTCGCCTCGGCCATCATCGACCCTACTACGAAAAGATGAAGCATGATGCCCAGAGAACAAGTCCCATATCCTGGCACAGGGCCTGGATGCGGCAACTGGATGAACCTCACCTCAGGTTCGCGGCCAAGAGCGTGTACACATGATACGAGATGCACAGGCGGATCGTTGACATGAGGAAGTGCCTCATTACCCAAATCGATGAGCCCGGATCGAGCCACAAGCAGAGCAAGCGTCACAAGAAGTAGATGATGATCAGATGATCATTTATGCTAGTAAATCATGCATGTAATATATAGTTTACTTTATTGGTGTGTGGAAATGTCATGTGTGTAGTAGCCACCTACGTAATTATGCATGTAATCGTTTACTTTGGTGTGTGCAAATGCCATGGTTGTAGTAGCCACCTATGTAAGTGGATGTTTAATTTGGTTATGCAACCATGTCCTTATAAGTGTGTATATAATGTTGTTATTCTGTATGCAATCCCATCGCACAACACACACGTCTTATTAGCAGCAACCGTCTGCGTTATTATCGGTGTTCGCACACATTTCTGATTACAGACCTGTTTGCCGCGTATCACACACATCTTGTTATATTGAACCGTTTCTGTTATCTTGTCTCAACACAAACAATTCATCCGAGTGAACCGCATGTCGTATATCGCATACACCTTGATGTGGCTGACCGTTTCTTTTGTGTTGCCTAATCACAAACTGTTCATCTAAGTGAACTGTATGCTGTATATCACACAGACCTTCATCTGGCTGCCCGTTTCTGTTGTTCCTCCTCATCGCAAATAGTTAATTGAACTGAACTGTATGCCCTGCATCGCACACGCAACTAAAATCGGAACCATGTTTGATGCATCCTCCATCGCAAATGTTTTGTACCTTTTTTGACGGTTTTTTTAAACCATCATTTGCGATTATTGCATCGCACACAGTTTCGTCGAAGGGTCTCTGATCGTAGTGTCACGTTAGCAGCATCCTGCAGTAGTGAATGCGGCTTTGGACACATTGAAAACCTCCATGACGACCGAGGTTGAAGGCATGTTCAACAAGTTTTTAGAAGGCCTTAAATTATCCACCGCACCAATGAAAGTGGGTGATCCCGCTAACAAGGTGATGGATGCTAACTCCGACAAGGGGGAAGCTACTAGTGATAAAGTTCCTTTATCTAGTGGTCGAAGTGGAAATGGCATCTTTGCCCATGTTGAACCACCCTTTACTTATGGAGGACCGGTTCCCTCCACTCATTTGAATCATGTTGGTCCTCCTCCTAAGTTTGTGAAAAATGAGGATTTTGCCTCTTGGGTCTACCGTTTTAAACATCATTTAAATCATAGTTCTACTAATCTTTGGAGAATTATTGAGCAAGGTTTCTACCCGCATGACCCAAGGAACCTCACTCCTAGAGGAGCCGAGGATCATCAATTCAATGAGTCCGCTCTTCATTATCCAAGATGCAATTCCACCCAAAGATATTATGATCTCCGCCCTTTCACTGTGGCTAAGGAAGCATGGCAACATGTTGTTTCCATTTACAAGGAAGCGAAGCATTCAACGCCCAACTATGAGGTGGTGCAAGATGAAGCCGATGAGTTTGCGATGAATGAAGATGAAGAACCTCGTGAGCTCTACCAGAGATTAACCACTCTCACGGTCTCACTCCGAGATCATGGGAGCAAGGATACGGATGACAACTGGATCAAGCGCAAGTTTCTCAAGGCCATGATGCCCTACCATAAGTCCATGTCATCCGTCATCCGTCAAAGGCCGGACTTACATGCCTTGTCCTCAAGTGAATTGTTGGATGAGTTTGTTGCTATGAGAATCTTGGACAAGACCGCCGACAATGCGGTGATACACTCTCAACGGGTAAAGAAGCCCAACCTTGCTTTGAAGGCCAAGGCTAGTGTGTAAGAAGAGGATGAAGAGGAAGAAGAGGAGAGTAACCCCGAAGATACAAAATATGCTTATCATGAGCACATGGCTATCGCTTCAAGGCAATTTTGGAGCAAGAAGAACTCAAGGCCCAACTTCAACAAGAACAACTCAAGTGGCGCCAAGGGCAAGCAACATGTGAGGACATGCTATAATTGTGGCAATGTGAGCCACTTTGTTGCGGAGTGCCCTTACGAGAAGCTAGACAAAGCCAAGTCCATCCCCAACAAGAACAACTTCAACAAGAAGACTCCTCCCAAGGGGTTGGTGGCACAAGAAGAGTACAATGAGGATGATGATGATGATGAAGACGGTGAGACGGTTGCCATGGCCTCCGTTGCCATTGGCACAACTCCACGGGTGTCCCTCTTCAATTCACCCAACGAGAACATCACCACCAAGTGCCTCATGGCCAAAGCCACCAACAAGGTAACCCCCAACATCAAAACCACCATCACTACTAATCTCTCTTTGATGGATTGCATTGATGAAAGTGAGGGGTCTAGTGAGGAAGAGAATGAATTTGAGTCTTATATGAGTAAGCTCAAGGGTAAATCCGAGAAGCACTTTGTTTCTCTCTTGGAACAACTTGGTGAAGCCAATGACATGATTGAGGCTCACGAAGAAACCATCTCTAAGATGGAGGGGCATAGTCGTGACTATGCCGATGAGATATCGGATCTCTCTAATGCGCTTGAGGAAGAGTGTGGTCATTGTTTGGCTCTTGAGGAGTCACACAACGACGATCATGCTAAATTAAAGAAAGATCTTGATCATGCTCTTGTTGTATCTCGTGTGCTCAATTCCGAGAAGGCCAAACTTGGGGTTGATCTTGCTAGACTCAAGGAGGAGTTTGGTATACTTGACAAGGCTCACAAGGCCTTGAAGGGTACTCATGCTAGCCTTAAAGAGTCTCATGATCAACTCCAAGTGAAGCTAACCAAGGAGAAAGCCACATTTCCTCATATGGTTTTAATTGATAATGCAAATGCTACTAACCCGTGTTGTGAGCATGTGCATCTTGTGGAGGAGAATGCAAAGTTGAAGGAGCAACTTGAGAAAGGCCTTGTGTCTTGCATACAAGGTGAGAAGACCCTCAACGACCTTTTGAGGAATCAAAAGGAAGTTGTGGCTGTCGGGGAGAACTGATCGTGTCCCACGAACACCTACAGGACCTGGGTCCCTTGTGGTTCGGAGGGGGGCGGAGATTGCACAAAGAGCGGATCGAGGCGATGCACACGAGCAGATTTACCTAGCTCGAGTTTCTCCGGAGAGATAATACCCCTATTGCTGCTTTGTGGATTATCTTGTGTTCTTGCTAGGGAGCAATGGGAGCTACAAAACCTAGCCTCGAGTGTGGTCTCGATGAGTAGAATGAACTAAGCCCGAGCTGAACCGAACCCCTTCTACGCTGCACTTGGGCCTCCTTTTATAGGCATAAGGGGTCACCACATGTGGCAAGTAGACAAGGGTAAGATGGTAAAACATAGGTTGGTACACCGCTTTGTACAAAGGTACAGTAATCTATACCTAACTCGACGGCAAGGGACAAAAGTCATCAATGCCCGCCTCGGCCGGCTCGAACAAAGGTAACAGGGACCGTCAAGTGTGCCTCCGCTTGCCACGATGGTAGCTTGTCGGCGCCGCTTATCGCTGCTCCCCGCTGGCTGCACAGCCCGCCGACACGCTGATGTTGGGAGAGCCCGTGGTGACACGTTGGTGGGTGAGCTGGAGCGGAGATGAAGAGAGGTCACTTGCCGCGGTGAGTACCTTGCCGCGGCAAGGTTCTTGTCGCGCTCGGGAGCTTATCGCTCACCAAACCTTCCCGGCAAGCTCCTCTTGCCGGGGCCTTGTTTCCTTCGCTACCGGTGGCCTTCCCGCAAGCTCCTCTTGCCGGGTCTTGATTACTTTGTTTTGAATGGCTCCAAAGGAGCCCGAGGATCTTGGCGGTTATCAGGTCAGCCCTGCCGTAGGCGCTGTAACTGTCCGTGCACGAAGTTCGGGATACTAGGGTACCCCTACTCTAGTACACCGACAGAGCCCCGGCTCGGGCCACACACGGCGCTAAGCTCATGGGGCAGGCCCAAAAAAAGGCACGGGCACGCAGCGTGGTCTTGATTACGCCGTTATTTGCCTTGGACCCACCACGTCTCCCACTAACGGCACGCACCGGATGTGGCATCGTGGGGGAGATCGTGGGGCTTTCTTTAATGGGAAAAATCGGAATGCCCGTCCCCTCTCCCCTTTATAAGCGGGGGAACAGGGGCAGGACGCCAACTTGCCCTTGCTGTCACATCGTAAACCCCGCCGCTTTCCCCTTTCTTATCGAGCCCAAAGAGAGCGACGCCCGCCTCCATTGCCACCGTGCCACCAACGCCGCTCGCTTCCTCCACCACCACTCCCTATGGCTCAAGGCCGATAAGGGAAAAGGCGTGAATCGGCGAGGCGCAGCTGCTCGCTGGGCGCTGCGGAAGGAACGGGCCCTCTTCGATCCCCTCTCAACAGAAGGAGCTGCGGAGCTGTACTATCTCTTCGGTCGACGGAGACCCGTGCGCACTCGCCGACGAGGGTCATCTCCGCCGCCACATCCGCTTAAGGACTCCATCGGTACCCTTCTTCGCGATTTTCTTCCATGCGGGCTCGCCCGCCTTTTTCTGAATTCTTCGCGATGTTATGAACACGTATGGCCTCCGCCTCCTTGACTTCACCCCCAACGCCATCCTCACCATGGCCGTTTTCGCACACCTCTGCGAGAACTTCGTCGGGGTCCATCCGAATGTCGCACTCTTCCGCCACTACTTCTCACCCCGTGTAGAGAGGAGAGCCGCTTCGGAGGAATTGCATGGACCTCTAGGATCGGCAAGAAGGAAGCGATCTTGACGGAGAGTTGCGCAGCAAGTGGGAGGAGTGGAGAGCTGACTGGTGTTGGATCTTAGAGGAGGAGCCACAGCCTTTTCTTGCTCGCAAAAACCCCCATAGTACGCGGCAATGATGGAGCAACTTGGCGGGAGGACGACAAGTTGAAGATTGCCACGACTAGGATTTTATGCGTCTCCGCAAGCAGGGCTTACCGTAGGGGCAGTTGGCGCGGACTTCTTCGCCGCCAGATTGCGCCCTTGCAGGAGAGAGGAGGCCTGCTTGGGAATTCCGCAGCGGCGGATATCATGAGGCTGCGCCCAGGTTTGAATTGGAATTTCACTACCTTGGAGCTTGACGGCATGTTGCGGAGCTGTTCAAGCTCAAGCGGATAACCCGGGTGGTGCATGTTGCCGAGGGAGTTGTGCCCTTGTGCAACAACTCGTAAGCTTGACAAAGATCGCGCGATAATGCCGCCAGCGATTCCCATGGAATCGCTCCAACTAGCAGAGCCGCCCGATGACATAGTGCAGCAGTTCTTCGACAACTTGGTTGAAGTGCCGATCCGCGCCGACGAAAGCAGAGGCGGCTCACCCGCGACACCACTGATCAGGAGATGGCGCGACGCCACGAGTTGGAGGAGGCTGCGAGGCTGCTGCCGCCCGGCGCATTTGGGTTCACTGCCGAGGAGGCGAGAAGGCCGAGGCGGCAAGCCTTGCCGACCGAGAAGAGTTCGTCGGTGAGGAGGAGCAGACCGAGCCTCGACAACGAACCAGCGAGCCTACCAGGCGCGCTCTCCTCCGCCGTCAAGTAGCTTGCCGCAGGAGGAGCTCGCTGCCCCGCCAAGGAGACGCCCGAAGACTGGAGAAGTGGCGGGGGGCATACGGTCCAACAACCGCCTGCGCCGACGCGCGCTCCACCGCGGCAAGCTTGTTGCTGCTGGGCGCCTCATTCCGCCACGGCGACAGCGCTGGGTCTTCGAGTCGCGGCCCCTGCACCCGCCAAGCGCCCAGGGAATCTTCTCCCCCATTCCGTCGCGCGGAGCGGAGTTTGATCTTTCCGCCTCAGCCCGAGGAAGAAGAAGAAGAGTAAGATCTTGTCGTTGCTACTTGTAATCTTCCAATTTATTGTTTTTCCTTATATCGACGGGTTTCACTCAACCTTCTTCTTCGTGACGTTAGCTCGGAGGGCGTCGAAGAGGGCCAAGACGCCGGTTTTGTCGTCTCAGATGACTCCCACAATGGCTGCAGGGGACGTTTGAACTCCCTTGCGGACCGGCAACCCTTCAACAGAGCAGCCCCAGCCACAGTCCCAGCGTAAGTGTATGGTGTACTCCTCAAGTTTGGGTGCGCTTGGGTGCTTCTCCATCGAT
The DNA here is from genome assembly GCA_021605205.1 of Aegilops longissima. NCBI lineage: Eukaryota > Viridiplantae > Streptophyta > Magnoliopsida > Poales > Poaceae > Aegilops > Aegilops longissima. Next base: position 561,459,890 of record CM038679.1, read on the forward strand.
ATCTGGTTTGTTGAATTGTGTAGGAGCAGAGCAGCCTCATCAGGAAGCACCGGAGGTCACTCCCGAAGTTCTGCTTGCTTCAACTACGCCGCCAAGGGAAAACTCTCCGCCAAGGGAGCGCTCTCCGGCAAGGGAGGCCTCTCCGACAAGGGGAGCTTCCCCGACAAGGACCAGCGCCGACGACCCTCCGGTAGTGGAGACCGCGGCAACAGATCCCGTTGCAGGTGATTTTCTTGTTTGATAATTTCCCTTGGGTTCTTTCTTCTTCTGTTCTTCTCTTTCGAACATCTGCCTGATTTGTGCTTTCTTCTTCTGACCATCAGATCCATCTGCCGGAGATCCGATGGAGACTGAGGCCGTCGGCGAGGAAGACGCTCGCGGCGACAATGTCGACGCCGCCAACATGGAGGAGGAGGCTGGCTGATGGGCCCGCTTGCAGGAGGGCGCCGAGGCTGCCGGGCGCAGAGGCCGGGAGGAATCTGGCGATCGTCTTGGCGGCCCCGAGGCCGCAGGAGCGCCAGCGCTGCACCGACCGCTGATCCTCCCACCACCGACGCCCGCTACCGACCAAGAGCCCCAGCCCGGCGCCTACCTGAAGGCCGGCGAGGGTGTCTTTATCAAGCTCCCCTGGGCATCAAGCTCCAGGGCACCGGTCGAGGGGGAGACTTTCGACGCGGAACTGCTTGCCTCCGCCGAGCTGTCGCTGGTTGATGCCCCAAGCAGCAGCAGCGGTGAGCCTGAGGAGGAGCAGCTGCTAAGGAAGTTGTTGTCGCTCTACCGCGCCCGACAAGCCAAACTGGAGTCCAGGGAGGCGCTTGTCGCGAGGGCGGGAGCTGACTTGGAGAAACGCGCAGAAGAGCTCCGGCGCGCCAACAAAGAAACTCTCCGGGATATAGCGGAGGCGCGGGAGCAGCTTGCTGAGGAGCGCACGGCCTTCATCTTGGAGAAGGGCGAGGTTGAAGAGCAGCAGAGGCTTGCCGGCGAGAAGCTCTCAGCGAGAAGGTGAGTGGCGCAGCGGAAGATCAACCTCGACAGCTATGAGGAAGATCTGCGCTGAAAGCAAGCGATTAGCGGGCCACTTCAGGAGGCAAAAGATGCAGCTGCGGCTGCCGAGGCCGCCAAGAGGGAATGGAGGCGAGGTGGCTCAGGTGGAGTCCACCCTCCGGAAGAGTGCCGAGGAGGTCGCCGGGTTGAAGCGGCGTGAGAAAGACGCCACACCTCGGCGAGCTGCAGGGTCGTTTTTTTTGAAAAGATCAAGGAGATCGATGCCGCCAAGGACGTCAAGGCAGATTTGGAGCTGAAGTGACCACCACGACGGAGACGTTGAATGGCGCCAAGGATCGGGAAAAGGCCTGCTGGAAAGATCAAGGCCACCGAGGAGTTCTTTGTCGAATCTGTGACCGCCAGAATAATCTTGAGACAGCATAATGCATCGGATGAAGGTCTTGTGGACACCGCCACTGGCATCCATAATGAGTGATGGAGTTGGGGATGACAGATCTTGGATACTCCATCGACGAGAACCTCCAACCCAGCGTCAAGCTCAGCCTATTCTTCAAAGGCGTGTTGGCGGGTATCCAACGGCTCCGGAAGAGGTTCAAGCAAGCAATGGCGGAGGAATCACGCCAAGTCGCGCCGAGGCTCTCCGAAGGTGTTGATGAAGGTGGCCTTCCGCAACCCAAAGCGCCGACTTCACCAATGCCCTCAAGTCCCTGCCTCCATCCGCCGATGTTGAAGCGCTCAAGGCCCTTGTCGCACCCATTGTGGACAGGGTGAGAGGAGTTAAGAGGCTCGAGGGCGACCGCGTGGACTAGGCCGCCAAGTCTATCTTTCTCTTGTCGCTGTAGACCATGTTTAGGAAAAAAGTCTATTAGATCTGCGACAAGTTATTATGTAATATAAACTATCTTAGGCAATCGAATGCAATGTTATTTCCTTTACTCGATTTCTTCCCTTGTATGTTTATACCCTACGCTTTTAGGGGAAACTTGTCGGTGCAAACACCTTTGCCGCGAGCGCTGAGTGCGGAACTTCAGCAGCCTGCTGGCGATGCCGCTTCCGACAAGCAACCTTGTCGCAACTAGTTGCAGCACGCTTAAGTTGTTGAGCGGACTCGAAACAAAGTAAGGGCGCAAGCTAGTCGCGAGTCGGTTCCTCCGCGCACAGGTTTTCCATACAAAGTACTATCGTTCGACGAAGATAACTTAAAAATTTAAAACTGATTGTTTAAACTTAGCAACTTAGCTTTTCATTGTCCATTTCGGCAAGGCGACAGTTCCTCGGCGACGCTTACGGCCCACACCATTATCTTCTCCTTCCCCCCGGTTAACTTGTGGGTGGATGAACCTTCTTCTTGTTTGAGGAGAAAGAAGAGAAAATAAAGTTATGGAGCCTAGTGGCTCGTTATCGCTTACCGGGTGTGGATGCTGCACAAAATGTTAGTAAATACATGCATATAAGATTATGAGAGCATGTATTGACAAAATGTGCGCAACACATAGGCTTTACTGATGCACGGGGTCTGCGCCCGGCTTTGTACAAAGGATTACATGCAACAGCGGCAAGACTTGTACAAAAGGGTGGTTGCCGGAACGGGTTCCGGCAACCGCGCCTCATGGGTAAAACTTGCGAAGATGCTCTATATTCTAGGAAGTGCTCACCGGAAGGCCATCTTCGGTCTCAAGGCGGACAGCGCCGGGCCTAGTGACTCGTTTCACCCGATAAGGGCCTTCCCACTTCGGCGTCAACTTGTTGGAATTCTTGGCGGATTGAACGCGCCAAGAACAAGGTCGCCTTCCTCGAAGCTTACGGCATTAACTGCGGCTATGGTAGCGGCATAAAGCTTGCTGTAACGAGCAACTTCGTACAAAGAGCTGAAGACGATCTTCCTCGAGGAGCAGCGCGTCATCTTGTCGCAGCTGCTCTTGCTCAAGCTCATCATAGCGAGCACTCGAGGAGACACATACCACGAAGTTTCGTGGGGAGAACTGCCTCTGCTCCGTAGACTAGAGCGAAGGTGTGTCGCCGGTGGCTCGATTTGGCGTCGTTCGATCGACCAAAGAACCACCGCAGCTCCTCAATCCAGTTTCTTCCGCGCTTCGCGCCTTCGCCGAAAGTTCTGGTCTTGAGTCCTGCAGCACTTCAGCGTTGCTCTCTCGCTTGATCGTTGCTTCTCGGATGAGCAACGAAGCAAAGCAGATCTTGGCGCCAAGATCTTGGGCGTCTGCATGAAGGTGCGGCTTGTGAACTGTGTGCCGTTGTCGGTGATGATCTGTTAGGAATCCCAAAGCGGCGGACAATTGACCTGAAGAACTTATTTGCTTGTGTCTGTCACCTTCCTCACTGGTTCCACTTCCGCCACTTTGTGAACTTGTCGATTGCGACGCACAAGTACTCAAAGCCCCGACTGCTCGGGGAAGGGGCCGAGGATGTCGAGCCCCTGCACCAAAAAGGGCCAGGATAAAGGGATTGTCCGGAGAGCTTGAGCTGGTTGGTGTATCTGTTTGGAATGGAACCGCACGCTTCACACTTGGTTACTTGTGCGTTGCATCTGGAGGGCTTCGCCGAAGAGACCTTGCCGGAAAGCTTTGCGGCAAGTGCTCTTGCGCCAATGTGGTGACCACATATGCCTCCGTGTATCTCGCCAACAGCTTACATCCATCTTCCCGCAAATACAGTTCAATTTCACTCCGTTGAGTCTTCTTACGTATAGGATGTTGTCAACAAACTGATACATACTTGACTGCCGGGCTACTTTTTCCGCTTCTTCTTGCTCTTGGGAAGTTCTCCTCTCGAAGGAAATGGACTATTTGCTGCGCCCATCTTTGGAGCCCGTGGCTCGACAACAAGGACTAAAGGCTCGTCTACCACTGGGAACATTAGCTTCCACGGCAAGAACCTGCGGTTCTGCCGAGCTTGATGATCCCGGCAAGCTTGTCGAGCAAAGTTTGTCGGGGCGTCGCTTCAACGAAACAAACCATTGGGTTTGTCGGAGCAGACTGCTCCTCGATGATATTGCATTGATTTTAGGGACCTTCTTGGTGGTGGCTCCAGGGAGCTCTGCCGGAAAGTAGTCGCCGGAAACCAATTTTCTCTTCTTGCTCTGTCCTATTGATGGTGTTACGGTTGGCTGAGTCAGCTTGAGCACAAAAATTCCTGGTTCCACAGGTAACTTAAGTGCGGCACATTTGGAGAGGCCATCAGCTATATCATTCTGAGGTCTTGGAACATGTTCCATTTGCAGGCCTTCAAAGTGCTCTTCTAGCTTCCTCACTTCATCGACGTAGGCTTCCATCAACGGACTCTGATAATCTTTATTTACTTGGCGGACGACAAGTTGCGACTCTCCCCTGACAATGAGCTTCTTGATCCCAAGGTCTACCGCAATCCTGAGACCGACAAGCAAACCTTCATACTCTGCAGTATTGTTTGTTGCTTGTTCCTTGGGAAAGTGCATCTGGACTATGTACTTGAGGTTCTCTCCGGTGGGTGCGATAAGCAGACGCCCGGCACCGGCGCTTTGCAGAGAAGGCACCATCAAGTACATCAGCCACTCTTTATTTGCTTCTTTGACGGGGATGCTTGTCTCTGGAATTTCTTAATCTTGCGTTGGTGTCCATTCAGCTATGAATTCCGCCAATGCTCTGCTCTGGATAATTGAAGTGCTTTCAAACTTGAGACCAAAGCTTGACAGTTCCAGTGCCCACTCGACGATTCTGCCTGTTGCTTCTGGATTTTGTAATATCCTTTTCAACGGAAAGCGAGTGACAACTGTTATCTCAAGTGCTTGGAAGTAATGGCGCAGCTTTCTCGAGGCCATGAGGAGGCTGAAAAGCAACTTCGCACACAGTACCTTGACCTAGCCCCTGCATAAGGGGCCGACAAAATAGTGGGCGCTGCACCATCTTCTTACATGCCTTATCGCAACCCTGCGCTGATCCGTCCTTGTCGGGACCGAGCTTGACGGCGAAGCCCTTGCTTGTCGCTGGATGCGCTGCCTCGGTTGCCGGCTCATCATCTGCCTCCCTCTCCGCTACTAACGCAGCACTAACCACTTGATTGGTTGCCGCTATATACAGCAAAGCAACTTCTCTTGTGGCCTAGGTGCGACAAGTATTGGAAGCGGAGGATGTACCTCTTTAAATCCTGCAGCGCAGCCTTCGCCGAGTCCATTTCATTGGACATGCCTTTTCAAAATCTTGAAAATGGCAGAACGCGCTCGAAGACTTAGAGATAAACCTGCGAGAGCAGCCACGCAACCGCAAGCCTTGACATCCTTGACGCTTTGGTGCTTCAATCTGCTCAATAGCCTTGATCTTGTCGGGTTTGGCTTGATTCCCGTTGAGATACAAAGAACCGAGAAGCTTGCGGAAGGACTCCAAACACGCACTTCTCGGGGTTGAGCTTGAGGTTGATCTTGCGCAGATTTGCAAATGTCTCATCAAATCCTAAATCGAGTTGCTTTGTCCTTGCTTTTGACCACTATATCATCCATGTAGGCTTCTACATTTCCGTGTATCTGTGGCTCAAAGGCATCATGGACTACTCTTGCAAAAGTTGAACCAGCATTCTTTAAACCGAAAGGCATCCGTATGAAGCGAGACGTGCCACATGGTGTAATGAATGTGGTTTTCTTCATCCTCTTCGCCATGAAGATCTGATGATATCCTGAATATGCATCAAGAAAGAAAGCAGATCACATCCAGGTGTGGAGTCAACAATCTGGTCGATCTGCGGCAAGGAAATGGGTCTTTGGGACAAGCTTTGTTAACATCGGTGAAGTCAATACAAAGTCTCCATTTCCCATTAGCCTATGCATACAACTACGGATTGGCCAACCACGTGGGATGGAGGACTCCTCGACAAGCCTGCTTCTAACTTCTTGATTTCTTCTCGCTATGAAATCTTGGCGCCCAACGCCTGTTTCCTAACTTTTTGCTTGACGGGCGGCGTGAGGACAGACAGCTAGGTGATGCTCAATTACTTTCACAGGAACACCGGGATGTCGGATGGTTGCCATGCAAACATATCGACATTCGCCCGCAGAGAAAGCAACGAGCTCGCCTTCCTATTTAAGGTCAAGCGTGGCGCGATGGTGAAGGTACCACCAGTCACGGTCCTCCTTGGCGGGCACCTTCTTGGTCTTGGCGAGCCGCCTATCGTCTTCTTGCACTTGCCGGTGGAGCTCGATGGTGCGCCCTCGACGGTAGCGCAGCACTCCGAGGAGGTGCGCTTGCCGGAGTGGGCAACAGAGCTCTTGCCGGACTTGGTGGTCTTCTTCTTCCCCCCGGGAGCTTCAGCGGCAAGTGGTTTGCTTTCTGTTGCGGCTGCTGCATCCCGGTAAATCTTGTCGGCGCAGATAAGCGCGTCCTTCTTGTCGCCATGGACGGAAATGACGCTTATCGGGCGGGCATCTTAGTAGGTTATAAGCATAATGAGGCGGCCATGAACTTGGCGAGTCTTTGGGCGACCAAGTATGCCATTGTAGGGCAATGGGAAGTCGGCAGCGTCAAGCGTGACCCTCTCGGTTACGTAGTTGAGCTCGCTACCGAATGTTACCGCAACGTGATCTTCCCTTTGGGCTTGCTCCTTCTGGGTTGATTCCTTGGAATGTACCAGTTTCTTGAGCTCGTTGTCGAGGATTTGAAGTTTACGAAGCACCGAGAGGATATCAGTTCAGGCGGCCCGCCGTCAACCAACATCTTTGTGACCTTGAGGTTGCGGATGGTTGGTGAGACCAACATCGGCAAGCACCCGACCGCAGTGATGCGATCAGGGTGGTCCTCAATGTCAAAAATGATGGGCGTCTTGGACCACTTGGAGGTTTTGCGCGACTCTATGGAGGGTTCTGCTGCATTAACCTCACGCATCCATTGTTTGAGTTGGCGGTGCGAGGTATGCGAGAAGCACCACCGTCAACGCATAAAGGACCTCTGTTGCCTTTTGAAACTCTTGCTCGTCGCTTCATCGTCTTCCATGTCTTCGTCCTCTTCATCTTCATCTTCATCCTTATCGCGCCACGGGAGGTCATCTCCTTGCCGCTGCTTGGCCTGCCTTGGCGCCCTCCCGACCGGGTCTCTTCTTACTTGCTGCACCTGCACCTTCACAGGCCTTCTCCTTGTCTCGCCGCTCGTATTCAGCTCTCTGTAGCTCAACAAGCTGCTCGACTTTCTTGCAACTCTGAAGATCGTGGCCCTTAGTGCGGTGGATCTTCTGATCTTGCTTGTTGGAGCTGTCGGGCTTGTCGCGGCCGCCACAGCTTGGCGGTCGGTGTCAACGGCAACCTCCTTGCGGAGCCACCAGCCTTGGCTTTGTTAGCGGCACCATCCTTGCGGACTGCTCGACAACTAGTACTTCTTGGTTTTCTTCCTTCATTATTTCGCCCGGCTCTTCCTTGCAGGCGATCTCCTCACTATTAGATTCTGCTCCCACATTCTCTCCGGAGTCTTCTTCCTTCTTCGTAGCGTGCACACTTGTCGGCCAGGCGTAGAGCTTCTTGGCGTCTTTTACTTTGCACATCGCCATCTCCTCCTCATCCTGCGGTTTCGCACATTCGATGGAATGCACCGATCACTGCAGCAGGGTGGGCGTCAGGGATGTTGTAGTGCACTCGACCGAATCTCGGATGAACTTTGCGAGACTCCCCCTCCTTACGAGCAAGCAGGTGGAGATCACTCTCTGGCCATGAGGCTTGTGGCGCTGTGAAGGCACCAACAAACTGGTGGCACAAATCTGCCCAAGAAGAAATAGAGCCATCCGGCAAGTGCATGAGCCAAGATCGGCGTTTGGCTTGAGCACCGTGGGAAAGTAGTTGGCGAGGATCTTGTCGTCTCGCCCCCGCAGCTTGCACCGCGATGGTGTAGATCTTGAGAACTCCGATGGGTGTGTCCTGCCATCATACTTCTCCGACACATCTGGTTTGAAGTTTTTCTTGTCGGACCACGGACTTGCCGCAGCTCACGGGTGAGCAGGGCAACCTACAGCGTCTGACAAGTCGCCCGATCCCCGGGCGCATGCATATCGACAGTGGGCCCGGCGCGCTGGTCGGACTGACGACGTGCTTCTCTTCGGCGCTCGATACGGGTTCGAGTGTCTTCTTCTTGCCGTTCTCGGAGAACTTGGCGCTGGTCGCGGCGAACTCGCGGATCCGTCGACGCTGTGGAGTCGCTGTCGAGGTGGATCCGGCGAGTCGGCGATCTTGGCCTTCGGGAAGGGGAGTGCACGGTGGCTGCACCCCCGCAAGTCTCGTCGCCATCAGCTCGCGCCTTGTCGCCTTGCCGCGGCTGCGAGGCACTCGGTTGCCGTGGGACGTCGCCGTTGGCGAAGCCGATGAGACTCTGAATTGTGGCCCTCCATTCATCGACCTTGTCGGCCGTTGGGGGGTAGTCTAGAAGTAGCTGTGCTCTTGCCAAGGCTTCTGCTGGTGTGGTGGGTGGCAGTGGCGTACGTAGCGAGGAACGGGAGGTGCTCGGACTCTAACCAAGTTAGGAGGGCAGCATCCATAGCGACCGTACTCCACTGCATCTGCATCTTTGAGGTGCATGCGGGTCTCAAGGGCCTCGGGATCCTCCGGCTTGGCCTTGATCCAGCGGCGTATGGTGCTGTGAGCATCATGGCGCCGTCGGTCCCGCGCCTCCTGCGAAGGGGGCGGTGCGGACTCGGACGCCGGCCTTTGTGCTACCTTGTCCTTGGACCTGGCGGCATTGTGGGCTCTTTCGGCGGCGCGGTTCCTCGCCGCGTTGCCCCACCTCGACAGCTCCGGTGGTGGTGGGTTCGGCGCGACGGCTCTGCTGCTGCCGAAGACTTCTTCTTGGCTCCATGTTGACGAAGATGTTGATGAAGTTGCTCGTGTGACCGCGGATCGGGTTCACACAGCCTCGGCGCTTCTACCGGCGCGCCAAAGATGTCGGGAGAAGGCGATCGTGTCCCACGAACACCCACGGGACCTGGGTCCCTTGTGGTTCGGAGGGGGCGGAGATTGCACAAAGAGCGGATCGGCGATGCACACAAGCAGATTTACCCAGCTTGAGCTCTCCAGGAGATAATACCCCTACTGCTGCTTTGTGGATTATCTTGTGTTCTTGCTAGGGAGCAATGGGAGCTACAAAACCTAGCCTGAGTGTGGTCTCGTATGAGTAGAATGAACTAAGCCCGAGCTGAACCGAACCCCTTCTACGTTGCACTTGGGCCTCCTTTTATAGGCATAAGGGGTCACCACATGTGGCAAGTAGACAAGGGTAAGATGGTAAAAACATAGGTTGGTACACCGCTTTGTACAGTGTACAGTAATCTATACCTAACTCTGACGGCAAGGGACAAAAGTCATCAATGCCCGTCTCGATCGCTGAAACGATTAACAGGGACCGTCAAGTGCGCCTCCGTTTGCCACGATGGTAGCTTGTCGGCGCCGCTTATCGCTGCTCCCGCTGGCTGCACAGCCCGTCGACACGCGATGCTTGGGAGAGCCCGTGGTGACACGTTGGTGGGTGAGCTGGGCGGAGATGAAGAGAGGTCACTTGTCGTAGTGAGTACCTTGCAGCGGCAAGGTTCTTGTCGCCTTCGGGAGCTTATCGCTCACCAAACCTTCCGGCAAGCTCCTCTTGCCGGGCCTTATTCCTTGGCATACTGAGTGGCCTTCCCGGCAAGCTCCTCTTGCCGGGGTCTTGATTACTTTGTTCTTGAATAGCTCCAAAGGAGCCGCTGAGGATCTTGGCGGTTATCAGGTCAGCCCTGCCGTGGGGCGCTGCAACTGTCCGTGCACGAGTTCGGGATACTAGGGTACCCCTACTCTAGTACACCGACAGTGGCCAAGGAGGGAATTGGGTTTGCACCCAAGTCCAAGAACAAGAAGAAGAATGACAGGGGAAATGACCTCCTCTTCTCAAGCAAACTTTTGTGAAGGAGGGAGAGGGTGCTTCTAAGGAGAAGAAGAACAATGTGAAGGGTGGTAGTGTCAAGAAGGGCAATGACACCCCTTCCAACAAAGCCGGCGACTTTAACCCTTATTATGTGTTATGCCACGCTAGTGATGGGCATGTCTATGCCAAAATTTGTTGGTTCTCCTTATGAGTACATTGAATGTGTCGGATTTCGGGTTCCGGCAAAACCTCAAGGTTCGAACACTGGGGTGCGCACGAAGATCTCTCCTCCCCCGCTCGCTCGCTCAACGATCCATGGCCTAGCTCAACGAACTCAAAGAACACGAGACACAAGGGTTTATACTAGTTTGGGCCACCGTTGTGGTGTAATACCGTAATCCTGTGTGGTGTGGTGGATTGCCTCTTGGGCTGAGGATGAACAGGTACAAGGGAAGAACAACCTCCTGAGGAGAGGTGTTCTTGGGCTTGGTGAGCTGGTGGGTGCAAGGGTGATCCGAATGATCCGTCCTCGGCTATGGTGGTGGCTAGTCCTATTTATAGAGGCCTTGGTCCTCTTCCCAAATATTAGGCGGGAAGGGATCCCAACGGCCAAGTTTGAAGGGGGACAACTAGTACAAGCTATCCTGACTAAAGGTGGTCTTCGCCTGCCAAACGCTCTGGCGGTGACGCCATCTTGGGCTCCACGGTGACCTCCGTCCTGTCGTCGTGCTGGTCTTGGTCTCGTTGCACTGATATGGAAACCTTTGCCTGATGCCTCGGGACCCCTCGCCTGCGCTTGCCTCTTTAGCACCAAAGAGGAAACTAGGACAATGGGCGCGCTGGCGCCCGCCTAGCCCCGGTCGTCATGGCTTACATCACAGGAACCTCGTGTGGTGCCCCTTGCCTTGATCTTTCCGTCCCTTGTGAGCCAGCCTGGTGAGGCCTCCCCCGAGGAGGTCTTGTGTCATCCGCCTCGCGAGGCTTGGCCCCTCGTGAGGGTCTTGGGTGTTTGCTGGTGAAGATGGGTTGTACAGGGCCGCTGGTGGAGCCATGCCGTGGGCTGCAGGCAGGCAAGTCTGGGGACCCCCGTTCCCAGGACGCCGATAGTAGCCCCAGGGCCCAAGGCGCGCTCGGACTTGGCTTCGAGGCGAAGCCAGGGGCAAGTGTGGAGCGCCGTAGGCCCCAACAGTCTGCGGCCTCGCTTGACGCATGGCGATTGATTGGACGTGGGCGTCTCCGCTTTCCCACGCTGCCTCGGCAACTGCCCCTGACTTGACGAGTCCCTGCTGCATGCAAAAAGATCATCATTACCTGCGATCGTGGGGATCACCGGTTGGCCTTCTTCCGCTATAAATGAGGAGGGGGGGATCCCCCGTCGCTCATCTCCTCCTGCTCCGCTCGCTTCTTCTCCCTTGCTTCATTGCTAGTAGTGACACCCATGGCGCCCATGAAGAGGTTCTCGGCTGCAGAAAAGGGGAAGGCCCGCCAGGAGGGGCCCGGTTCACCGCCGCCTAAGAGGGGGCGCGACCGTCCCCGCAAGCACACCGCGGCCCCCGCCGTGGCCCTTCGCGGCCGCGGCGGCGCCTCTTCACGCGGTACGAGTCATCCAGGTCATGGCGGCCCGTCGATGAGGGCAGGCGCGCCATGGTCCTGCGGCCTCCCCGGCCGTGCTTCCACTCGACGAAGGCAGTTCCGGAGTTTGTCGTGTGGTCAGAGAACCCGGGTCAGACCGAGCTTCAGCTCCCGCGCTTCTTTGTCGGCGAGCTGCCAGCCATGGGTCCAGGCGGACTCTGGTTGCAAGCGGATGGCTGCTGCAGCAAGGCTTCATGGGTCCCTGTCGAGGTCTCCGTCGCTGGCAACACAGCCCTGGCCCGTGGCTGGCAGACGTTTGCCTGCGCGCGTGGCCTGGGTCGGCGGTGCACCCTCCACTTCAAGTACGATGGCGATGCGACCCTCTATGTGACGGTGTTCGGGGAAGATGGTCGCCGTGTCGGGTGCTTCCATGAGGACAACGACGGTGGTGAGGTGCTCAGCCTCGGCGACGGCCGCGACGAGGGTGAAGGCAGGCTTGTCCCCAGCACTGGCCATGGCTCGTCCAGCTACGGTGACAGCTCCAGCAGCGGTGGCTATGACCAGCCGCCACGCCCGCTTCGAGGGTGGTAGTGGGTCGTCTCGTTGCCATGCCCCAGTGAAGCGTGAAGAGGGGTCTGGCTGAGCCCAGGAGAGCGCCATGGGCCCATCCTCGCGAACTGTTGCGGGAGCGCGCGCCACTTTTGTTTCGTTCTTCCTTTTCTTCCTGCATTAAGAGAAAGACAAGTATGGGGTCCCGCAGGGGCGTGCAACGAACCATGATTTCCAAGTTGCTATGCTATGTTTATCATTTTGTGTCGTGTTGCAGCATCGACGTTTTATGTAGGAGCGTAGGAATAACTTAGCTTGACGCGCTTGAAGTAGTTTCCGCCTCGTGAGACGCGCATTTCCCAGTACCTGGCGAGGCCTCCTTGGGTTGCGAGGCGTCTAGGATTTGCAAAAATTCGTTAGGAAACTCTAATTCTTTCGAGCCTTGGTTGCAGGCGTAGCCGGCCACGACCCACCACTTTGCATCGCGGTACCCGAGGGACACGGATTGAGAGAGGTGCGCCAGCTTGCGAGCTCGAGCAAGGGTGCCTGATAATCCCCAAGTGCAGGGAATCATCGTAGCAATTCCCAAAGGTGAAAGTGATAAGTATGAAGTGTCGAACCCACAAGGAGCTAAAGGTAAGATCAATATTCTCTTGAGCCCTATCTGCCACTGATACGACTCTACGTGCACCGAACGTTGCTTTCAGCTAGAAACAAGAAATAAAACTGTGTTGTGGGTATAAAGAGGATAACTTTGTATGATATCGGAGAGCGAAAATATAAAAGTAGGTGCTGTTATCATAAATTTAGAATATACTACTAAATAATATAAATAGCGAGTGTGGAATAATGATGGATCGGTGTGCGGAATTGTCCTAAGCAATTGTTAACAAGATCGATAGTCGTCATTGCAATTTCATATGAGGGAGAGGCATAAACTAACATACTTTTCCTACTTGGATCATATGCATCTTATGATTGGAACTCTATCAAGCATCTGGAAATACTAAAGATTCATTAAGGTAAAACCCAACCATAGCATTAAAGCATCAAGTCCCCTTTTATCCCATACGCAACAACCCCCTTACTCGGGTTTAAGCTTCTGTCACTCTAGCAACCCACTATAAGCGAATCATGAACGCATTGCAACACCCTACAGCGGGAATCCCTTACGCTTGCGCGACACGGAGGGCACCATAGGACAGAACCAAAATAAAACATACAACTCGTACCAATCTAGATCATCAATCAACTCAAAGAAAAAAGATATCTACTCAAAACATCATAGGATGGCAACACATCATTGGATCATAATATGTGGCATAAAGCACCATGTTCAAGTAGGGATTACATCAGGGTGTGGGAGAGTGGACCGCGTAAAAGAGGTGAGGATGGTGATGATGATGGTGGTGTTGATGAAGATGATCACCGCAGCGATGATTCCCCTCCCGATGGCACTTCGGTGCCACCAAGAGAGAGGAGGAGAGGTTCTCCCCCTTGTGCTTCCTCCTCCATGGCTTTCCCCCTCTGGTCCTTGGCCTTCATGGCGATGATGGCCCCTCCGAGATCCTCCTCCATGGCCTCTGGTGATGATGGCCCCCTCCAGCAGGGTGCCAGAGAGGGCCTAGATTGATTTCTCGTGGCTACAGAGGCTTGCGGCGGCGGAACTTCCAATCTAGGTTAATTCCTGAAATTTTCTGTATTTATAGGAATTTTTGGCGTTGGTTTCACGTCAAGGGGGCCTCTGGGCTGTCCACGAGATAGGGGGCCGCGCCCTAGGGGCGCCCCCACTCGTGGGCAGCCCGGGACTCCCCTGGCCCAACTCCGATGCTTCGTGGTCTTCTTTTGGTCTAGAAAAAATCCTCAAAAATTGGCACGTCAATTGGACTCCGTTTGGTATCCCTTTTCTGTAAAACACTAAAACAAGGAGAAAACAGAAACTGGCACTGGGCTCTAGGTTAATAGGTTAGTCCCAAAAATCATATAAAATGACATATAAATGCTTATAAAACATCATAGATGGATAATATAATAGCATGAATACTTCATAAATTATAGATATGTTGGAGACGTATCAGCATCCCCAAGCTTAATTCCTGCTCGTCCTCGAGTAGGTAAATGATAAAAGAAATAATTTATGAAGTGTGAATGCTAGAAGGTGCACAAGTTTGATCAATGATAATTTCAATCACCTTTTCTAGCATCAATATGTGTCATAATAGTAGCTTATCTCATAAAACTTTTCATGATCAAGTAACAATCTATTCACAATGTCAAGCATGGTTCGGAAACTTCATTGAGAACTAACAAACTATAATCTCAGTCATTGAAGCAATTGCAATTTATCATAACATCAGAAAGAGTCAAGAATAGAGTTTTTCAGCAAGTCCACATACTCAACTATCATATAGTCTTCTACAATTGCTAACACTCACGCAATACTTGTGGTTATGGAGTTTCAGCGGACCTTGAGAAAGATAGGGGCTTATTGTGTTGCCTCCCAACGTATTCACCTTTAGATGATGTCAACAACAGTAGCCCATGCTAACTTACATCCAATTGGATATATATATCATGATCTTTCAAACACGAGGAGCTTGCCAAAGGATAAAATGAAAAAGGGAAAGGTGAGGATCACCTTGACTCAAGCATAAAGTAAAAACATAAAGTAAAAGATAGGCCCTTCGCAGAGGGAAGCAGAGGTTGTCATGCGCGTTTAGGGTTGATGCGCAAAATCTTAATGCAGAAGAACGTCACTTTATATTGCCCCTTGTATGTGGACCTTTATTATGCAGTCCGTCGCTTTTATTACTTCCACGACAAGATCGTACAAAAGCTTATTTTCTCTGCACTAATAAGTCATACATATTTAGAGAGCAATTTTTATTGCTTGCACCGATGACAACTTACTTAAAGGATCTTACTCAATCCATAGGTAGGTATGGTGGACTCTCATGGCAAAACTGGGTTTACGGGTAATTGGAAGCACAAGTAGTATCTCTACTTGGTGCAAGGAATTTGGCTAGCATGAGGGGGAAAGGCAAGCTCAACATGTTTGGAAGGTTAATGACAATATACTTCAACTGAGATGTCGGAAAACATAAACCATTACGTTGTCTTCCTTGTCCAACGTCAACTCTTTTAGCATGTCATACTTAATGAGTGCTCCCAATCATAAAAGATGTCTAAGATAATATATTTGTATGTGAACCTCTCTTTCCTTATTACTTCCTATTAATTGCAACGATGACCAAAACTACGTTTGCCAACTCTCAACAACTTCTATGCCTCATACTTTCTATGTGTGGAGTCATCACTAACCATGTTATAAGCATATGAAACATATATAAATTCAGATTTATGACATTCAATTCATTCCCCAATTTACTCATAGGATATACATGAAGCACATGAGTAAATGACAAACTACTCCAAAAGATACGAGTGAAGGACACTGAGTAGGCAAATAATTAACTAGCCATGGGAGGGTTACTTTTTATTCAAAATTTCAGATCCAATGATTTTATTCAAACAGCAAGTAAAACAAAATAAAATGGCATTGCAAGGATAGCACAACTCATGTGAAGAAGCAAAAACTTATGTTCAACCGATACTAACCGATAGTTGTCGAAGAAGAAAGGTGGGATGCCTAACGGGGCATCCCCAAGCTTAGATGCTTGAGACTTCTTGGAATATTATCTTGGGGTGCCTTGGGCATCCCCAAGCTTGAACTTTTTTATCTCCTTAATTCTTCTCATATCATGGTTTCTCTTCTTATCAAAAGCTTCATCCACACCAAACTCAACAAGAACTCGTGAGATAGGTTAGTATAAACCAATGCAAAACCTTATCATTTTCTACTGTAACAAATCACTAGAATTATTATTCAACATTGCATACTAAATTCCTCTGCATATTTAATACTCCTATCCTCAAATAGAATCATTAAACAAGCAAACATATGCAAACAATGCAAACATAACAACAATCTGTCAAAACAGTACAGCCTGTAAAGAATGCAAGAGTATCAATAGTTCCCCAACTCCAAAAATTATGAGAGAAAATTCCCACTGTAGTATATTTATCAGAGCTCATTATGCAAAAAAATTCGACATTATATCATGCTCTGACTTATCTAGGGAATTTTTGCAACAGCAGTAAACTTTCTGTTTTCAAACAGCAACAAGTATACTAGCAAAATAAACATGGTAAAGGATATCCTTGACATTTTTATTGAAAATAGATATGCAAAAAACTATTCTAAATAACAGAAAGCTAATACTAACAAAATAAAATGACGCTCCAAATAAAACACATATCATGTGACGAATAAAAATATAGCTCCGAGTAAGATGTACCGATAGTTTTGAAGACGAAAGAGGGGATGCCTTCCAGGGCATCCCCAAGCTTAGGCGCTTGAGTCTTCCTTGAATATTACCTTGGGGGTGCCTTGTGAATCCCCAAGCTTAGGGTCTTTCCACTCCTTATTCTCCTCATATCGATATCTCACCCAAAACTTGAAAACTTCAATCACACAAAACTTAATGGAACTTCGTGAGATAGGTTAGTATGATAAAGAGTAAACCATGCACTTTGGTACTGTAAAAGACAAGGTTCATAATTTCTTTCACATAATTCCTACTGTACCATATCATTTCTACCATTTATATTGAAAAATATAAACCATATAAACTAGAAAACAAGCAAACTATGCGGTGAAAACAGAATCTGTCAGAAACAGAATAGTCTGTAATGCTCTGAACAATAACCATACTTCTGCTACTCCAAAAATTATGAAACAAATTGGTGGACGTGAGGAATTTGTCTATTAATATTATTCCAAAAGAATCAACTCAAAATCACTCTTCTGTAAAAAATGACAGCTAATCTCGTGAGCGCAAAGTTTCTGTTTTTTACAACAAGATCACATTAACTCTCACCCAAGTCTTCCCAAAGGTCTTACTTGGCACTTTATTGAAACAAAAGCTATAAAACATGATTAATACAGTAGCCTAATCATGTGGACACACAAAAACAGTAAAGGTAAATATTGGGTTGTCTCCCAACAAGCATAAAGGATAAGAGTTGAAACATAAAAAGAGCATTATGAAGAATATGACTAGCACATTTAAATCTAACCCACTTCCTATGCCTAGGGATTTTGTGAGCACACAATTTAGAATCAACTAGCATAGGAAGGAAAAACAAGTATAACTTCAAAACTTTAAGCACATAGAGAGGAAACTTGATATTGTTGCAACTCCTACAAGCACATATTCCTCCCTCATAATAATTTTCAGTAGCATCATGAATAGTAACTTTGTTCTCATACTCAATTGGAACCTCTTCCGAAATAGTGGAATACTAAATAAAGTTGACACTCTTACAAATACACTTTAAATTATAGTATTATTCATACTCCAAAAGATATAAGTGAAGTTCATGGAGCATTCTACAACCAATATCCAAGCTCAAAATATATAAGTGAAGCGTACGAAGTAGTCTATAAAACCATACTCAAACGATTTAAGTGAAGCACAAAGAGAAATTCTATAAGACCATACTTAAAGGATATAAGTGAAGCACATGAAGTATTCTATAAATAAATGAAGAGCTATCTCATACTAGCATGATTCTTAAAGAAAAACAAAACACAAAGGACACAAATCATGTGAACAAAAACCGAGGTATACCGATATTTGTTGAAGAAGAAAGATGGGATGCCAACCGGGGCATCCCCAAGCTTAGATGCTTGATTATCCTTTGAAATATTTACTTGGGGTGCCTTGGGCATCCCCAAGATTGAACTCTTGTCTCTCTTTATTCTTCTCACATCGATAACTCCTCGTTCTTCAAATACTTCAATCACAAAAACTTAAACAAAAACTTGTGAGATCCGTTAGTGTAATAAAGCAAACTACCACTTTAAGGTACTGTAATTAACTCATTATTTGTTTATATTGGTGTTAAACCTACTGTATTCCAACTTCTCTATGGTTCATACCCTGCATACTAGACATAGGTGCATCAAAATAAGCTAATAACACACGAAAAACAGAATCTGTTAAGAACAGGACAGTCTGTAGTAATCTGGAAGTTTAGTAAACTTATGTAACTCCTAAAATTATGAAATAAATTTTACAATTTGAAAAATGTGTACAGAAGTAATGTGAAAAAAGTTTCAGACCCATTTGACTTTCCAGTAAAAAATGTAAATTCATGCACTACAGCCAAAGTTTCTGTTTTTGTTCTGCACATAGTAAGCAAGCAATCTTATCATACTAAAACCAAAGCTTGGCACATTATTTTTATAATACAATGAATATATACAAGGGGATAATTATTTACAGAGAAACTTCCATGAAAAATTCTACATTGTTTCCGTGAGCATGAACACAAGTGCTCAAGGTCGACCCTCACTTCTTCAATGCATAACTTTCCAATCACTTCTCTTTTTGAAAAACTTTTTTAGGCATGAGAGGCAAGTAGATATTTTTTGGTATTTTCATTATTTTTTAAATTTTTTTGTATGTTTCACCCACAACTAAACAGGAACAAAAAAGGAAAGACAAAATCTACTTAGTGGAGGAAGCAAACAAGCACACATGAGAATATCAACCCCACGCTATTGCTCCCCTGCAACGGCGCCAGAAAAGAGCTTGATAATCCCCAAGTGCAGGGAATCATCGTAGCAATTCCCAAAGGTGAAAGTGATAAGTATAAAGTGTCAAACCCACAAGGAGCTAAAGGTAAGATCAATATTCTCTCAATCCCTATCCGCCACTGATACGACTCTACGTGCACCGAACGTTGCTTCCAGCTAGAAACAAGAAATAAAACTGTGTTGTGGGTATAAAGAGGATAACTTTGTATGATATCGGAGAGCGAAAATATAAAAGTAGCTGTTGTTATCATAAAGTTAGAATATACTACTAAATAATATAAATAGCGAGTGTGGAATAATGGTGGATCGGTGTGCGGAATTGTCCTAAGCAATTGTTAACAAGATCGATAGTCGTCATTGCAATTTCATATGAGGGAGAGGAATAAACTAACATACTTATCCTACTTGGATCATATGCATCTTATGATTGGAAATCTAGCAAGCATCCGCAAATACTAAAGATTCATTAAGGTAAAACCCAACCATAGCATTAAAGCATCAAGTCCCCTTTTATCCCATACGCAACAACCCCCTTACTCGGGTTTAAGCTTCTGTCACTCTAGCAACCCACTATAAGCGAATCATGAACGTATTGCAACACCCTACAGCGGGAATCCCTCACGCTTGCGCGACACGGAGGGCACCATAGGACAGCACCAAAATAAAACATACAACTCATACCAATCTAGATCATCAATCAACTCAAAGACAAAAGATATCTACTCAAAACATCATAGGATGGCAACACATCATTGGATCATAATATGTGGCATAAAGCACCATGTTCAAGTAGGGATTACAGCGGGGTGTGGGAGAGTGGACCGCGTAAAAGAGGTGAGGATGGTGATGATGATGGTGATGTTGATGAAGGCGATCACATGGCGATGATTCCCCTCCGATGGCACTCCGGTGCCACCAAGAGAGAGGAGGAGAGGTTCTTCCCTTGTGCTTCCTCCTCCATGGCTTTCCCCTCTCGGTCCTTGGCCTTCATGGAGATGATGGCCCTCCGAGATCCTCCTCCATGGCCTCCGGTGATGATGGCCCCCTCCGCAGGATGCCGAGAGGGCCTCGATTGATTCTCGTGGCTCTGAGAGGCTTGCGGCGGAACTTCTGATCTAGGTTAATTCCCGAAAGTTTCAGTATTTATAGGAATTTTTGGCGTTGGTTTCACGTCAAGGGGGCCTCCGGGCTGTCCACAAGATAGGGGGCCGCGCCCTAGGGGGGGCGCCCCCCACTCTCGTGGGCATCCCGGGACTCCCCTGGCCCAACTCCGATGCTTCATGGTCTTCTTTTGGTCCAGAAAAAATCCTCAAAAATTGGCACGTCAATTGGACTCCGTTTGGTAACCCTTTTCTGTAAAACACTAAAACAAGGAGAAACAGAAACTGGCACTGGGCTCTTGGTTAATAGGTTAGTCCCAAAAATCATATAAAATGACATATAAATGCTTATAAAACATCATAGATGGATAATATAATAGCATGAATACTTCATAAATTATAGATACGTTGGAGACGTATCAGTGCCTCGCGAAGAACAGGAAAAAACGCTCACGAGGGCACCTGTCCAGCCCCCTCGCGAGGCATGCGAGGGAGAGTACAGGTCAAAACAAGGAACCGAGGGCAAAACGGCGGCAAAAGGAGATGGAACCAAGCCAGCAAGGAACATCAAAAAGCAAATTTTCATTAAAGAGGGGCAAGCCAACTATGGAAAGGAAATGAAAAGCCGCATCCGGCACCTAGTCTAGTCTTCTCACCAGCGCGATTCTAAGTGCTGCGACTAGGACGTGGGAGGGAGCCCCCGTGGCCCGAGGGCGGCACTCCTGAGACTCCGGGGCGTGTACAGCCCCACTCATTATTACATGAGAGTGTCACGAGCGGAGACTTTCACAGGCACTGGGCCTTGCTTCATAGGCACTGGGCCTTTCTTCATGGGTAGAACTTCCGGAGGTGCTGGATGTTCCAGGCGTTCTGGATGGGGATCCCGTCCTGCGTCTCCAGGCGCACGGCGCCAGGCCTAGAGACGTGGGCAACCCGAAACGGGCCCTCCCACATGGGCGGGAGCTTATGCAGCTCTTCCCTGGAGAGCACCCACCTCAGGACGAGATCGCCCATCTCGAGCGTCCTGGAGCGGACGCTGCAGCAGTGGTACCGTCGCAGTGCCTGCTGGTACCTTGCCGCTCGGAGCGAGGCTTACCGGCGGCATTCCTCCCCCAGCACGAGGTCCATCCCCCGCATGGCGTCCTGCTGCGTCTCGTCGAACTCCAGGACCCACGCGGAGCGATGCTTGACCTCGTGAGGGAGAACCGCTTCTGCTCCGTAGACGAGGAAGAATGACGTCTCGCCTGTGGGCTTGGTGGCGGTGGTGCGGATGGACCACAACACAGACTGGAGCTCATCGTGCCAGACCCTACCGCAGGCCTCGGGCTTCTTCTTGAAGGTCCTGGTCTTGAGGCCCATTAAGACCTCCGCGTTGGCATGCTCGGCCTGGCCATTGCTCCTGGGGTGTGCTACCGAAGCGTAGCAAATCTGCATTCCAAGGTTAGCGCAATATGTCTTGAAGAGGTTGCTAGTGAACTGTGAACCATTGTCGGTGATGATGTGGTTGGGGACCCCGAACCGGCCTACGAGACCCTTGATGAACTTGACCGCGGACCCGACCGGGATGGTGCGGATGGCTTCCACCTCCGCCCACTTGGTGAACTTGTCAATGGCGACGTAGAGGTGGCGGTAGCCCCCGGGCGCTCGAGGGAAAGGACCCAGGATATCCAGCCCCCAGACCGCGAATGGCCAGGAGAGTGGGATAGTCTGGAGGCCTTGAGCCGGCTGGTGGATCTGCTTGGCATGGAATTGGCAGGCTTGCAAGATTTCACCTGCTCGGCTGCATCGTTGAGTGCCGTGGGCCAGTAGAAACCGTTGCGAAACGCCTTGCCAACCAAGGTGCGTGAAGACGAGTGATGCCCGCAGTCCCTGGCGTGTATGTCAGCCAGCAGCTCGTTCCCCTGCTTCCTGGAGATGCACCGCAAAGAAACATCATTTGGTTGTTTCCTGTAAAGCTCACTGTCATGAATGCAATACGCTGTAGCTTGCCGGGCCACACGCTCTGCGTGCTCTCCCTTCTCCAGCAGCGCTCCTTGCACCAGGTACGCCTTGAACTCCTCGGTCCAGCACACCTCCCGAGGCTCAAGCGCCAGGAGCAGGCGCGCTCCTGAGGTCGGGCCATAGGCGGGGGCTCCCGAGGTTGGTGGCTGGGGGAGTTCCTCCTGAGGTGGCGCCGGTCCCGCAGGCGGTGGTGCTGCCGAAGGCTTGAAGAGCCATTCCTCGAAGACGTCGGGCTCCTGGGGTAGGCGCCTGGATGCCCTCTTGGCGATGTCGTTGGCTTCCTTGTCGGTGCCACGAGGCACGTGCTGTAGCTCTAGGCCCAAGAACTGCTTCTCCATTTTGCGTACCTCCACGAGGTATGCCTCCATGTGCTTGTCCTTTGGCTCGTACACCTTGTTGGAGAAGTTGACGAGGAGCTACGAGTCGCCCCTGATGGTGAGGCGTTTCACTCCCAGGGCCACCGCAGCCTTGAGGCCGGCAATGAGGCCCTCGTATTCTGCGATGTTGTTGGAGACCTTCTCGCCCTGCTGGAAACAGAGCTGCACGACGTAGTAAAGCTTGTCCTGAGTGGGCGAGATGAGCACAGCTCCAGCCCGCGCGCCCTGGCGTGCGAACGCGCCGTCGAAGTACATGGCCCAACAATCTGGCGCTTCACTTCCTGGCGAGAGGGATCGGTCCTCGCCTGCTTCGGGTTCCGGGGCATCGGTCCATTCTGCCACGAAGTCGGCGAGCGCAACTCCCTTGATGACTCTGGTTGTGCTGAACTCCAACTGAAACGCTTGCAGCTCGATGTTCCATTCAACGACTCTTCCCACGACATTATGGCTCCTGAGCACTCTTTCCAGCGGGTAAGCCGAGACAACCTTGATGGGGTGACCTTGGAAGTAGTGGCGCAGCTTACGCGAAGCCACGAGGAGCGCAAGCAAGAGCTTCTGGGGCATTGGGTATCGGGCTCTCGCATCTTGTAGCACCGTGCTGACGAAGTATACTGGGTGCTCGACGAGGGCAGGAGCGCTGGTGGAACCCATGGCTCCCCGGGGCTGGGGTGCCGCCTGTGGCTCTCCGGCTTCAGGAGCTTGATGACTTTACGGGGCAGCTGCAGCCTCGGGAGCATCCCCTTGGTGCTGCGCTGTCTTGTCCGGCTTGGCGGTTCCGCTTGGCAGGCCCTTGACCTGGCGCTCCTCCCTGAGGGCCACCAGCGCCGCGCTGGCCGAGTAAGGCGTGGCAGCCAAGTAGAGCACCAAGGGCTCGAGAGGTCGAGGCGCTACCATCACCGGCGGGCTAGTCAGGTATCTTTTCAGGTCTTGAAATGCCAAGTCAGCCTCTGGGGTCCACTCGAACCGGCCCTTTTTCTTCATCAGCTTGAAGAACGGCAAGGCACGCTCCCCCAGCTTGGAGATGAAGCGTCCCAACGAGGTCACGCAGCCCGCGAGCTTCTGCATTTCCTTCAGGGTTTGCGGCGGGCTCATATCTTCTATTGCTTTGACCTTCTCTGGGTTGGCCTTGATCCCTCGGTACGATCCGAGGAAGCCCGACAACTTGTCGGAAGGGACACCAAACACGCACTTCTCCGGGTTGAGCCGCAGGTCTACCTGGCGCAGGCTGGTGAAAGTTTCTTCCAGGTCTTGAATGAGGGTTCTTGCTTCCCGATATTTTACCATGATATCGTCGATGTAGGCTTCCGCGTTCCTCCCGAGCTGCGGGCACAGGGCGATGTGCATCAGCCGCTGGAAGGTCACCCCCGTGTTGCGTAGTCCGTATGGCATGCAGGTTTAGCAGTACACCCCGCACGGGGTCAGGAAGGCCGTCTTCTCCACATCTTCTACTGCCATCTTGATCTGGTGGTAGCCCGAGAACGCGTCCAGGAAACAGCAGGTCACACTCGGTAGTGGAGTCGACGATCTGGTCGATGCGCGGAAGCGGGAACGGGTCTTGGGCACAGGCTTTGTTGAGGTTGGTGATGTCGACGCACATGCGCTCCTTCCCGCCTTTCTTGGGCACGACGACGGGGTTTGCCAGCCATTCCGGGTACCTAACCTCGCGGATGATTGATGTCTACTATGCAACCTTCTTCTTGTAGACGTTGTTGGGCCTCCAAGTGCAGAGGTTTGTAGGACAGTACCAAATTTCCCTCAAGTGGATGACCTAAGGTTTATCAATCCGTGGGAGGCATAGGTTGAAGATGGTCTCTCTCAAACAACCCTGCAACCAAATAACGAAGAGTCTCTTGTCTCCCCAACACACCCAATACAATGGTAAATTGTATAGGTGCACTAGTTCGGCGAAGAGATGGTGATACAAGTGCAATAGGGATGGTAGATATAGGTTTTTGTAATCTGAAAAAAATATAAAAACAGCAAGGTAACTAATGATAAAAGTGAGCGTAAATGGTATTGCAATGCGTTGAAACAAGGCCTAGGGTTCATACTTTCACTAGTGCAACTTCTCTCAACAGTAATAACATAATTGGATCATATAACTATCCCTAAACATGCAACAAAGAGTCACTCCAAAGTCACTAATAGCGGAGAACAAACGAAGAGATTATGGTAGGTACGAAACCACCTCAAAGTTATTCTTTCGGATCGATCTATTCAAGAGTCCGTAGTAAAATAACACGAAGCTATTCTTTCCGTTCGTTCTATCATAGAGTTCGTACTAGTATAACACCTTAAGATACAAATCAACCAAAACCCTAATGTCACCTAGATACTCCAATGTCACCTCAAGTATCCGTGGGTATGATTATACGATATGCATCACACAATCTCAAATTCTTCTATTCAACCAACACAAAGAACTTCAAAGAGTGCCCCAATGTTTCTACCGGAGATTCAAGACAAAAACGTGTGCCAACCCCTATGCATAGGTTCATGGGCGGAACCCGCAAGTTGATCACCAAAACATACATCAAGTGAATCAATAGAATACCCCATTGTCACCACGGGTATCCCATGCAAGACATACATCAAGTGTTCTCAAATCCTTAAAGACTCAATCCGATAAGATAACTTCAAAGGGAAAACTCAATCCATTACAAGAGAGTAAAGGGGGAGAAACATCATAAGATCCAACTATAATAGCAAAGCTCACGATACATCAAGATCGTATCACCTCAATAACACGAGAGAGAGAGAGAGAGAGAGAGAGAGAGAGAGAGAGAGAGATCAAACACATAGCTACTGGTACATACCCTCAGCCCCAAGGGTGAACTACTCCCTCCTCGTCATGGAGAGCACTGGGATGATGAAGATGGCCACCGGTGAGGGATCACCCCTCCGGCAGGGCACCGGAACAGGGTCCCGATTGGTTTTTGGTGGCTACAGAGGCTTGTGACGGTGGAACTCCCGATCTATTCTGTTCCCCGAAGATTTTAGGTTATATGGGAATATATAGGCGAAATAAGTCGGTAAGGGGAGCCACGAGGGGCCCACGAGGGTGGAGGGCGCGCCCCCTACCTCGTGCTCTCCTCGTTGATCCCCTGACGTGCACTCCAAGTCTCCCGTATTGCTTTCTTTCCTAAAATAACTTTTCCGAAGGTTTCATTCCATTTGGACTCCATTTGATATTCCTTTTCTTCGAAACACTGAAACAAGGAAAAAAACAGGAACTGGCACTGGGCTCTGGGTTAATAGGCTAGTCCCAAAAATAATATAAAAGTGTCTACACTAAGCTCGAAATGAACCTATTGATATGCAGCGGAAGGTAGACTACACTAAGCAAGCCATAGTCAAGTATGCAATGAAGTGAAAGCACGAAGACTAATAGTAGCTAGGTAGCAAAGATCAGGATGGAAGATAGTATGAAGCCAAACAATGATAGTAGTCACACAATGAAGTCAATCAGGTAGTGCAAGCAGGCAATGAATTCACAAAGACAAACTGTAAGTAAAGAGAGGGAGAGGATAGAACCAGTCACTTGGTGAGGACACATGATTTGTTGGACCAGTTCCAGTTGCTGTGACAACTGTACGTCTGGGTAGGGAGGCTGAGATTCAACTTAGAAGACCATGTCTTCACCTTATTCCCCTTGAGCTAAGGACACCCAGTCCTCGCCCAATCACTCTGTTAAGTCTTCAAGGTAGACTTCCAAACCTTCACAGACTTCGTTCACTGGCGATCCACAATGACTCTTGGATGCTCAGAACGCGATGCCTAACCGGCTGGAGGATTCACAGTCCTCGAGTGTAACAAGTCTTCAGGTCACGCGGACATAAAGACTTCAGTGATGCCTACCACTCTTTGGCTCTGGATGTTTGGGTTTTGTCCTTGCAAGGATTTCTCTCTCTCAAAAGCTTCGGAGGTGGGATGCTCTCAAACGACAAAAGTCGTGCACTAACTCTGAGCAACCACCAATTTATGGTGTAGGGGGTGGGCTATTTATAGCCACTAGGCAACCCGACCTGATTTGTCTGAAATGACCCTGGGTCACTAAGGAACTGACATGTGTTCCAACGGTCAGATTTCAAACACACGCGGCAACTTGACATGGGCTGCAAGTAAAGCTGACTCATCCAGCTCTGGATAAGATTTGCTCTCATTGTATTCGCTCGAAGACATAGGATTTGGTTGAGCATCACTTCAGCCACTCTGACTTTGTTCACTAGGACCCCACTTAATAGTACGGTGGTTCCTATGACTCAACAAAGAAGAAAAGGAAACAACGAAACAACTAAGTCTTCACGCTCCATAGTCTTCACACAATGTCTTCTCTAGTCATAGTCTTCAATGTGAACATCTTCACATACCACCATTGTCTTCAATGTCTTCATACATTTTTAGGGGTCATCTTCGCTAGGTAAACGGAAACAATGAGGGACTACTACCTATGTTATCCTGCAATTCTCACAAACACATTAGTCCCTCAACCAGGTTTGTCGTCAATACACCAAAACCAACTAGGGGTGGCACTAGATGCACTTACAATCTCCCCCTTTTTGGGGATTGATGACAAAACTGGTTGAAGTTTTCAACAGGGATAAAAGTATGTGAAATTTTAAAGGATAAAGGTATTGTCTTCATAAGTAGCAAAAGGCTCCCCCTGAAGATGTGCATATAAGTAATTTGCTTTTGGAATGCAAATGCACATGGCAGGTTGTACCTGTGGAGATCCTCTTCAACTTATGAAGGCAATTAATCATGCATGATTTGATATAACGAAGATAATGACATGCATAATGAAAAATGGACGTATGCAATATAGCTTCGTGCGGAATTTATCATCGCATCACAGAATAGCAAACAAGTAGCAGACGACCATCAAGTTTAAGTGTTACAACTCAAAGAACCGAATGTGTCAAAAGGGAGAGTTGTAAACCTAGGCAAAATATAAAGCAACCGCCCATATGGACCTGCTTGAAGACTATCAACTCATATGCTTCTCCCCCTTTTGTCAGTAAGGACCAAAAAGGTTTGAAGACATAGAGCCTCTACTCATTCCCAGAAGGAGTAGGAGAAGTTGCAGGGTCGGCGCCGGGGTTTGGCAGTGCAGAAGAACATGGTGCAGTGTCAATACGCGCCGAAGTAGGAGGTGGTGAGGTAGCATCATCTTGGTCATTTATGACTCTGGCATTCACCATTGCAGTTGAGGAGGAATAGTCAGAGTCTTCAAGAGAGGGAGTACGACGCAAGACAACATTCCTTGGAGGAGTGGAGTCAAACTTGAATCTTTCGGTGAAGGCATCGTCTTGAAGATCTGCTTCAGCAGTCAGCAATGTCAAACTCTTCCGTACCTCCGACAGGTTTCATGAGTGACAAAGGCATTTTTGGTGGCAAGATTGCGAATGCGATTTATGTCCACCAAGAAGCTTTGCATCTGTCGCTTCAGCCAGTAGTGATGCTTATCTTGTTTCTGATGCAGGGCGACGAGAAGCTCTCGGTCATTGAGAACACGAGATCGCTTCCGAGGCCTTTGAGCAATAGTGCTTTCAGTGGCTTCATTTTGAGCACGGTGAGGTAAGCATGCATTGCCAGCCAAAGGATAAACACGAGTGACTGCCTGGACTCCTTCAATGGGCTGTGTGAAGCTTTGGTGATCAGCATTGTGAAGACAAACAGGCTCCTTGGCAGGCTCCGGGTATATGGCTTCAACTGACATCTCAACCTCTGGCAAAATATCAGATGGTTGCGAGCAGAAGGTTGATAGTTGACGGCAGAGTGAAGCTTGATAAGGTGCATAACCCATGGAGCGTAGAATTTCAGTCCAAAGAGATCAGAGCCTGATGCAGCCAATTGCCTGATAAAGAAGTCTTGAGCATTGAAGCTGATGCCATTGCAGATGTAAAAGACCAAAGTCTTCATTGCTCCTTCAAACTTCGCTGTAGAAGAATGTCCTTTGATGGGCCATAGATTTTGCCTTATGATATGATAGATCGTGCGGGGCAGATACTCTAGGTCTTCAACAAAGATTTCTCTTGGGTATTCAGCGTCGCGTGGCAGAGGCTTCTTCATGCTCAGCATTTGGCTCATGTTGGGCTCTGGCTTCTGAAAGATGCTCTCCAATGCATTGCGGTGAAGTTGACAATCAGGTTCATATAGTTCACCTGGAGTGGGCATACCAGTGAGCTCAATAATGTCAAGAGCTTTAGCTTCATGGTGTATGTTGCCTGTCATCCACTCAAGGACCCATGTCTTCGGATCCCTGTTGTAGCCGCGAATGTGGAGGGTGGCATAGAATTGCAGCAGAAGCTCTTCATTCCAATGCTCCTTATCAGTCACAAAGTTCAGCAATCTAGCATCATGGAAACATTGAAGGGCTTCTTCAAGGCATGGCAATCCAGCAATGGCTTCACAGTCTAGACGCATATGTGGAAAGATGCGCCCTTGGTCATAAAGAACACAAGAATAATAACTGCGCTGTTGATAGCTCTAGAACCGATCTGATGAAATCCTTGGCTTGGAATAGGGGTTCTTGGCACTATCAAAGAAAGTGTTGTGTGCAGTGAAGCCATTTGCGTTGAAGGACCCTGGTGAAGTGGCAGTACCTGGAAACCTGGGCAGTCTTGGCTTCGGCTTCTGGACCTGAGGCCTGTGCTCGACATGATATTCAAATTGCAGACCAGCAGCAGGTGGAGGAACCAGAATGGGCCATCTGACAGTGACCAGCTGACCATAATTGTATGCTTGCTTGATAGTGTGTGGCCTAGGAGGCGCTACAGGAGCAGTGGCATTGGCATTAACATCAGGCTGCAGATTAGCTTCAGGTGCAATTACTTCTGGCACCACATTAACTTCAGGCGCCACATTAGCATCAGCCATGACAACGTCATTGGCTTCAGTGTTGGTGTTGGTGGTCGCCTCAATGTTGTTAACCTCCACTTGAGTAGCTGGACGTGGGTGTAGCAACACGTTCTTCTTCCAATCTTGGCTCTTCTTGTTCATCGGCTGATGCAGCCGGAATATCTTCAGCCGCTTTGGCTTCAGACTCGGGGATGTTCGCAGTTGGAGAGGCTTCGGGAAATACTTGGCGAGATACTGATTGGTGCTCTTCTCCTTCTGGAACACTTGACAGATTGACTTGTGGCCTTGGTCCTTTGCGAAGCTTGCGGAATGCTGGCGACGCTTGTGGAGATGGAGTTGTCTGGACCACAAAGTCTTCGTCTTCAAGCACCGGAGCGGTGACTTGAGTGGAGGGAGTAGTCGATGTGGCTTCGTCACGGGGGGAGTCTTGAGGGTGATCAGCCCATGAATCATCCTGAGCAATTGGCGTCAAAGGACAACCAATGTTGATGAGTTCGCGGTTCGTGAGAACAGGCGATGATACCACATTGTGCTCGATCTGAGGAAGGACTTCATCATATTCTACATTGTCTTGTTGACCAATGTCTTCAGCTGCGGTGGGGTCAACAGCTGGAATGTCTTCAGCTTCAGGAGCCTCTGGGCAAGCAGGCTCATGAACTATCAAACGTCGTTCTTGTTGTGCAGATGCAGGTCGAGCAACAGAAATTGGCTCGACGACAAGGGGCTCTGTGGGAGCAGCCCGATCTTTCTTCTTGGTTTTTCGCTTCTTGGCAGGTGGAGCCTCGTCAATGGTGTTCTTGGTCTTGTGTTTTCTGGATTTGGCTTCAGCTGCCCTTGTCTTCTGAAGCTCTGAAGCCACTGTGGGGACCTTAGGCTTCACACCTGTCATACTGGCTGGGAAGACAATGCGAGGTTCTTCCCTTTGGATGGTTCAACTTGGTCCACGATGAGGCTTCTTCAGCAGCAGCCATCTTGGGGTCAATGCCAGGACGCCCAAGTGCCTTGCTCTTCTCAGCTTCATTGTAAGCTTGAACACACTTTGCAGCCAGAAGCTTCATTCGCTCTGGAGAACCTTTGGCTTCATCATGTTTCTTGTGAAATGCTTCCTTGAGCTCATGCATCATAGTCTTGAAGTTTTGGACACCTGTCACACTGAGCTTGGCCACATGCTTCTTGAACTGAGCCTTTTCATAGTCAATCTTGTGCTTCAGCTCAACAATTTTCTGAGCAAGAGCCAACTCAGGAGCAATAGCGCCATGGAAGGAGACGCTGAGGCCAACGGGGAGTTGCAGATCATCAAAGCTGAGATTGGGGGTGTCAAACCACTCATCAATGAAATTGTTTAACACTTCCACGTCAAAGAGAGGCAAATCATTGAAGATTTCCGCCTCTTGCTTGCTCTTTATCAGTAGTTCAAGAGCGTCATCAGCAAGATCGTCGTCACTCGATAGATCAATGGCGTCGTTCTCATTCCTCAGAACAGCAGCAGGGGTCAGAGCTAGACCAGTGGTGTGCATGGGCTTCTTTTTCTTCTTCTCAGACTTGGAGATGCGTGAGAGATCTTCTGACTACACACTTGGTGCAGGAGGAGTAGTGGCCAGAGGCATCGCTCGCAAAGCTTTTGGTGCAGGGGAAGGCTTCAAAGCCTTGGGTTTCTTCAGCTTCTTAGGCTTTGGTGGTGTAGGCGCTTCGTCAGAATCAGCGTCATCTGCAGGTTGATCCACGATTGTCCCTTGAACCATAATATGAGTGATGAGACTTTATAGGTTGTAGAAGGGCCCAACAAGATTGGGTTCAGCTTCATGTGTGCCATCGGCACGAGGAGCAGAGGGACCTGGGTTGAAGTCTAATCCCCGCGACTTCTTGTTCTCTTTGTCCGAGTTCTTGGCAAACTGAAAGTTATGCTTGAACAGATTGTCGTCACGACACCATAGCAGCGAAGATGGGTCGGCATCAGCAGGTTGTGGTCCACGGACCATGCAAGGGTAGAAGCCTTGATCAATGGCTTCAGCTCTGGACCTGGGTGGAAGATTTTTGTACAAGATGTCTCCCCAGGGTCGCTTGATGGCATTCTTCTCAGCATATTCCTAGGTCATGAACCTGTACTTGTACCATTGTTCTGCCCAATATCTTTGAATCCATTGGATTCATGTTTTGCGCTGATTGTAGTCCTCCTCTGGATCTATCTTGTACAACTCATAGAGGTCTGGTGGCAAATCCTTCGATGTATTCCCACGGCGCTGTCTGCCACCCTTCCTTGTTGACTTATCTGTTGCCATGAAGTTCAGACTGAATGGCTTCAACACTGTCAAAGGCTTCCGTCTGCTGGTCAGACAGGAACTGTCTTCGGGAGAGTTGATATGATGCTGTAAGAATTCTACAAATGAATGCAGACTATGAGAACCAAGGGATTCTCCCACGGACATGTACCTGTGATAGCATTAGAGATGCGAGGGAAGGGGAATAGGTCATATGCATTCTCATAAGATTTTGAAGATAAATCAGTTTAGAAGACATTGACCTCATAGCGTGAAGACATTCACTTATATGTTGAGAGTTGGTTCCAGATTTGTACGAATCCAAGAATAGGTACAAGTGAGAAATCTAACTACGTGTGAAGCATAAGTGAATATACTAGGCATCATATGAGATGCAAAACAGGATAGATCCAAATTTGTGGAGACAGAAACCACTTTTGGTAGGAAGGATGAATCTATCGGATCAAAAGACAGTAAAAAGAGAGTTTTAATTTACCACACGATGAACTGCTAGACGGAGTAGAAGATGAGGCCGAGCAGTTTGATCTTCCGTGCCCTAACTTGGCGACGGAGGACACCTACGGCGGCGGCGGCGGAGAAGATGATGTCCATGGCCGGCGTGAAGACGGCGTCGGTGAGGTCGCGGCAGCTAAGCGCTTCGTCGCCGGCGTCGTCGAGAGCTAGCGGTGGCGCTAGGGTTTGTTGAGGTGGAGAGGTGGAAGAAGTATTTTGACAGTGATGTGATGTGTATTTATAAGGAGAGGAATGGTACAACGCAATTACGCAGGTGCCCCTGGCGTTTCACATATGAGGGACACGTGGCGAACATGCAACACCTTGGAAGTTGTTCCATGTTCCCACGCATTGGGTGATCGTTCCGGCTTCTCCGGGTTTCAGGCAATAAGAATTGAGCATTTAAAACAGATTTAATGTTTGTCTCTATAACGTCTGCTGACAATGACGCAAAGAAGACATTCGACAGTTTCAACAGAATGCATATGATTTGGATAGATAGAGTTTGAGATAGGAAGCATATAGAGGTTAGGGTCCAATCACATTCACTTAGTTCAAAAGATTCAAACGAGAAGACATAGCTATAAGTGAATGTTGTAGAGGACAGAACACTAATATCAGAATAAGACCAAATCAACATTGAAGGTAAACATGAAGACATGTTGATATTGAAGACAAACCAAATGTGAAGACATAGCAAATGTAACGCCATGAGAAAAACACTTCAAAAAATAGGAATTTGGTGGTGGCGTTACTCACCGTATAGGAAGTATTAGACCCAGACACAGCGCACAATTATCATGGCGCTCCGAAGTCGAATTCCGCATTAATGTATTCACACTCACAGTGTAAGTCTTCATTGATTGAAGACATACATTACTTCATGTGTTGCACATCTAAGTCATCAACATGCATAAGTGTTAGGATGTGTGCCTGATCACAGGACATTCAAGATATTTAGCTCACACCGCAACTTGCAAAACCTTTTCTCATCCAAGGGCTTTGTGAAGATATCTGCCAATTGCTCTTCAGTGTTGACGTGGATGATATCAATATCTTCCTTCATGACATGATCTCTAAGAAAGTGATGACGAATTTCAATGTGCTTTGTCTTCGAGTGCTTAACTGGGTTGTTGGCAATCTTGATGGCGCTTTCGTTGTCGCAGTAAAGTGGTACTTGTTTCAGATGGATGCCATAGTCCTTGAGTGCTTGCTTCATCCATAGAAGCTGAGCGCAGCAAGATCCAGCGGCAATGTATTTAGATTCAGCAATGGAGAGAGATACACAGTTCTACTTCTTTGAAGACCAACAGACAAGTGATCGTCCCAGAAAGTGACATGTGCCTGATGTAGACTTGCGATCCACCTTGTCACCAGCATAATCAGCATCCGAGAATCCAACTAGATCAAACTCTGAGCCCTTTGGATACCATAATCCTATTGTTGGTGTGTAAGCCAAATATCGAATAATTCGCTTCACAGCTAAGTGATGCGATTCCTTTGGTGCCGCTTGGAATCGAGCACACATGCAAACACTAATCATGATATCTGGCCTAGATGCAGATAAATAAAGTAAAGAACCAATCATGGAGCGGTATACCTTTTGATCGAACTCTTTACCATTGGCGTCAGGACCCAGATGACTCTTGGTTGGCATTGGCGTCGTATAACCTTTGCAGTCTTGCATTCCAAACTTCTTCAGACAATCTTTGAGATATTTCTCTTGAGATATGAAGATGCCATTGCTTTGCTGACGAATTTGAAGACCAAGGAAGAACTTCAGCTCACCCGTGTCGGGGAAGCTGATCTGACCCACGAACACCTATGGGACCGGCGGACCGAGCCCCTTTCGGTTTGGCGGGGGGCGGAGGTCGCACGAAGAGCAGATCGGCGATGCACACGAGAAGTTTACCCAGCCGGAGCTCTCCGAGAGATAACACTCCTCTGCTGCATCTCGGTCGTATTGAGTTCTTGCTAGGGAGCGCTGAGTGCTACAGTACACTCAAGCTGCTAATGAGACCTAGCGTGAGTGTTTTCTGGCTTCGAGCCTTTCGAACCCCTCTCTACGTTGCGCATGGGCCTCCTTTTTATATGCTCAAGGGGTCTCCGACAGGTGGCAACGTAGACAAGGGTAAAAATGGAAAAAGAATGCGGTTGGTACAGCTACCTGTATAGTGTATCATACCTAACCACGACGGTGGGGACAAAGGCATTAAATGCCCGCTCACGTTGCCCAAACGAGTGCAAACGAGGGACCGTCGGGCGCCACCGCTTACCCACGATGGCAATCTTGTCGATGCCGCTTGCCACCGCAGGCTCCGCTGGCCGCACAGCCTCTTGCCACGCAGCGCATGGAAAGGTCGAGGCGACACGTTAGAGGGTGTCTTGGAGCCTTGGTCTGAGTGGTAGTCTGCCTTGGCAAGCGCCTTGCCATGTTGTTGCCTTGTCGCGTCCGGAAGCTTGTCGCTCACGGGCCTTCCAGCAAGCTCCTCTTGCCGGGCCTTGTCTCCTTGGCTTGAATACTTTGTTCTTGAATGGCTCCAAAGGAACCATGGAGGACCTTGGCGGTCATCCGGCAAGCCTTGCCGCTGGTGTCTGCAACTGCCGTGCACAAGTTCGGGATACTAGGGTACCCTACTCTAGTACACCGACAAGAGCCCCAGAACTGGGCCACCTGCAGTGCCGGCTGTTGGGCCAGGCCCAAAACAGGCACGGCACACGCGGCCTGGGTTACGCCGTAACTCACTCCGGACCACCACGCCCTCCACGAACAGGCACGCGTCGAATGCGGCGTCGTGGGAGAGATCGTGGGTGGTTTCTTTATTAGGAAAAGCGGAACGTCCGCCCCCTCCCTCTTTATAAGCAGGGGAAACAGGGGCAGTTCGCCCACCTCGCCAGTTGTTGTCCAATCTCGAGAACCTCTGCTGCTCCCCCCCTTCTTCCCAAAGCTGAAAAGAGAGCAGCGCTCCGCCCCTATCGCCACCAACATCACCAGCGCCGTCGATTTCCCCCACCACCTCCGCCATGGCTCCGAAAGCCGACAAGGGGAAGGCCGTGAAGTCAGCCGAGGCGCAGCGGCTCGCGGCGCTGCGAAAGGAGCGGGCAATCTTCCCCCCTCAGCTCGCCGCGAAGGATCTGAGGGAGTACTACTACCTCTTCTGGTCGACGGAGACGCGAGCGCATCCGCGCACGAAGGTACTCCCAGCTGCTGCTTCGGAACTAGCTCCGAATGGATACCCTTTCTTCGCACGGTTCTTCTACTGCGGGCTCTGCCCGCCTTTCTCTGAATTTTTCTGCGATATCATGAACACCTACGGGTTTCGCCTCCTTGACTTCACCCCCAATGCTGTTCTGACCATGGCAGTTTTCGCACATCTCTGCGAAAACTTTGTCGGAATCCATCAAGCGTAGCTCTTTTCCGCCACTTCTTTATGCCCCGAGTTGAGAGGGGAGCCCTTCCGGCGGAATCGCTTGGATCTCGAGGTTGGCAAGAAGGAAGCTTATCTGGAGGAGAGCTCCGCAGCAAGTGGGAGGAATGGAGGCAGATTGGTGTTGGATTGTTGAGGAGAACCGCAGCCCTTACCATGGCGCCAAACCCCAATAGTCTTGGCAACGATTGGAGCAACGTGGCTCCGGAGGACGCTAGGCTGAAAATTGCCGTCACCGGATCTTGCGCCTCGGGCTTGCGGGCTTCTGTAGGCACCGTTCGCGCAGACTTTCTTCGCGCGCCAGACGCCCCTTGCGGGAGAGGAGGAGACCGCTGGGAGTTCGAACGCGGCGGATATCATGAGGCTGCGCTGGGCCTCAACTTCAACTTCACCGTCTTGGGCGGGACGCGATGCTCTTGGAGCTGTTCAAGCCCGATCTGATCATCTGAAATGTTTAGGTTGCCGAGGGTGTCGTTCCGCTCTGCAACAATTCCTCGCTCGACCGCATCCGCGTAACGATGCCTTGTGGCGACTTCGCATGGAATTGTCCCAACTTGGCAAGACTGCAGATGATGTCATGCGGGAGTTCTTTGACAGCCTAGTAGAAGTGTCGGTCCGCCCGATGAGCAGAAGAGTCTCACCAGCGACACCACCGATGATGAGATGCAGCGCCGCCACCAGAGCTGGAAGAGGCGGCAGCGGCTGCTGCATGGGCGAGTTCAGATTCACCGTGGAGGAGGCAGAGCAGCAGAGGCGGCAAGCCTTGTCGGCGAGGGAGTTGCCGGCGAGGAAGAGCTTGCCGAGCCTGAAGCTGAGTCGAGCGAGCCGCCGGCGCCTCCTCCCCACCTCCGGACAGCTTGCGCGGCGGAGCCCCAGCTCCACTAAGAAGGCGTCTCCGCAAGGCCGGAGACGTAGCGGGGCGGCAGACGGGCCAATAGCCGCCGCGCCGCGCGACGCGCTCCACTGCGGCAAGCACTGTTGCCGTGGGAGCACCTCAAGCTGCTGCTGACAAGCTGGGAGGGGCCCTCCGGGCCGCCGCCTGCTCCTGCCAAGCGGCCAAGGAGCCCTCCTCCGCCTCGTCGCACCGGAGGCGAGCGGATTTGATCTCTCGGCGCTCAGCTCCGGCGAGGAAGAAGAAGAGTAAGATGCTTTCTTTGTACTTGTAGTTCTTGGATTTGTTGCTTTGTCTTGTATCTGATTTGCTTCACTCTGATCCGTTCCTTTTCGGACGCTGGCCGAGAGCGTCGAAGAGAGCCAAGGCCCGGTGATTGTCATCGAGGGCGAACCCACCGCGACGAGGAGGCGCGTCGAGACCACCTTGCCGGACGCGGCAACTCTTCCTCAGCAGCCCCCAGCAGTAAGTATATGGTTTACTTCTGCTGTTAGGCGTGCATGGGTGCTCTTCCTTTGCTGATATCATTGTTGGTTTATGTAGGAGCGAGCAGCCCCACAGGAGTGCCGAAGCCGCTCGACGTGCCATCTGCCGACTACACCGCCAAGGAGGATTCCCGGCAAGGGCGTTCTCGACAAGGAGACTTCTCCGGCAAGGGTCAGCTCTTCGGCAAGGGACAGCACCAGCGATCCCCCGGTGGCGGAGACCATGACTGTAGACCCTAGCACAGGTAATCTCCTCGCTTGAAAACTTCCCTTGTGTTCTTCTTCTTCTGATTTTCTTTTTGAATATTTGCTTGACTTTTCTTTCCTTTCCGGTCGTCAGATCCATCTGCCACAGAGCCAATGGAGACCGAGATCGCCGGCGAGGAGGACGCGCGTGGCAATACTGACGACGCCGCCGCCATCGAAGAAGAGGCTGGCGCTGACGAGCCCGCCGGCGAAGAGGCCGCCAAAGCTGCCGCCGCAGAAGCTGGCGAGGGGTCCGGCGATCGCACTGACGGCCCCGAGGCCGCAGGAGCGCCAGGCGCTACACCGACCGCCGATCCCTCCGCCGCTGCTACAGCGTCAGGCTCCGAAGAGCCCCAGCCCGGTGCCTATTTGAAGGCCGGCGATGGCGTCTTCATCAAGATCCCCTGGGCGTCGAGCTCCAGGGCGCCGATCGAAGGAGAGACTTTTGATGAAGAGTTGCTCACCTCCGCTGGGCTGACACTGGTTGACGCGCCAAGCAGCAGCAGCGGCGAGTCTGAGGAGGAGCAGCTGCTGCGAAAGCTGTTGTCGCTCTACCGCGCCCGACAAGCCAAGCTGGAATCCCGGGAAGCGCTTGTCGCGAAGGCGGGAGCAGACATCGAGAAGCGAGCGGAGGAGCTCCGGGGCCTCAACCAGGAAGCTCTCCGGTCCCTGGCAGAGGAGCGGGAGCAACTCGCCGAGGAGCGTAAAGCTTTCCTCCTCGAGAAGGCTGAAGCTGAGGAGCAACAGCGGCTTGCCGCCGAGAAGCTGTCTGCACAGGAAGGCGAGTTGGCGCAGCGGAAGGTTAATCTTGACAGCCACGAGGAGGATATTGCCGCGCGCGAGCAAACATTTGGCGGGGCTCTCAAGGAAGCAAAGGATGCTGCCGCAACTACCGAGGCCGCCAAGAAGGAGCTAGAGATAAAGGTGGTGCAGCTGGAGGCCAATCTCAAGGAGAGCGGCGAGGAGCTTGCTGCACTCAAGCATGAGCGCGAGAAGGACGCCTACACTCTTGGCGAGCTGCAGGGTCGTCTCGCCGAGAGGAGCAAGGAGCTCAGCACCGCCAAGGACTCCAACGCAGATCTTGAGTTGAAGCTGACCACCTTGACTCAGGACAGCTGGGACGGCGCCGAGGAGCAGGAGGTGGCCTTGAAGGAGAAGATCAAGGCCGACGAGGCGTTGCTGGCGAGTGCTGCTGCCGCCCAGAACACTTTTAGGGAGAATGTGGAGCACTGGACCGAAGGTCTCGTGGATGTTGCTGCAGCCATCGACAGGGAGCTGGCGCAGTTGGGGATGGAGGACCTTGGGTATTCCTCCGATGAGCACCTCCAACCCAGCGCCAAGCTCAGCTTGTTCTTCAAAGGCGTGGTGACGGCCCTCCAGCGACTCCGGGAAGAGATCCCAAAGCAGCTGGCCGACGAGTCGCGCCAGATCTGCGCGGGAGCTCTTCAAAAGGTGCTGATGAAGGTGGCCTTCCGCAATCCAAGCCTCAACCTCACCAACGTCCTCAAGTCCTTGCCGCTGGATGCTGATGTGGAAGCGCTCAAGACCCTTGTCGCACCCATCGTGGACAGGGTGAGCGGGATCAAGAGGGTTGAGGGCGATCGCGTAGATTAGGCCACCCGTTTTCTCTTTTCCTTGTCGCTGCTGGTCATCTCATGAGAACAATCTATTAGAGCTGCGACAAGCTATCTTGTAATATAACTCTATTTCGGGTAGTGATTGCTATGTTATTTCCTTTACTTGATTCCTTCCTTTGTATGTTTTTGCCCTACGCTTTTAGGGAACTTGTCGGCGAGGCCCCTTAGCCATGGATGAGCCTCTGGGACGTCGGCAACTGCTGGCGGTGCCGCTTCCGACAAGCAACCTTTTCGCAACTAGTCGCAGCTCACTTAAGTTGTTGAGCGGACTCGAAACAAAGTAAGGGCGCAACTAGCCACGAGTTGGTTCCTCCCAGCTGGGTTTTCCATACAAAGTACGGTCGTTCGAGGAGAATAACTTAAAAATTTTAAAACTGATTGCTCAAACTTTAGTAACTTAGCTTTTACATCGTTTGCTTCCTGTAAGGTGAAACTTCCTCGGCGACTTGGTCCACACCATTATCTTCTCCTTTCCCCGGCAAACTTGTGGGCGAGGAACCTTCCTTTCTTTAAGAAAGAGAAAGAAGAAAATAAAGATATGGATCCTTACGGCTCGTTATTGCTTACCGGGGGTAGGTGCTGCACGAAGTGTTAGATAACGCACGCAATAAAAAGAGTAGAGAGCATGAAATTGACAAGATGTGCGGAGCACATGAGCTTTACTTATGCAGGATCTGCGCCCGGCTTTGTACAAAGGATTACATGCAACATCGGCAAGACTTGTACAAAAGGTGGTTGCGGAACAGGTTCCGCAACCGCGCTTCTGAGTAAAACTTACGAAGATGCTCAATGTTCCAGGAGTTGCTCACGGAATGCCATCTTCGGTCTCAAAGCGGACAGCGCCAGCCTAGTGACTTCGTTTCACCCGGTAAGGGCCTTCCCACTTGGCGTCAACTTGTTGGAATTCTTGGCGGACTGAGCGCGCAAATAACAAGGTCGCCTTCCTCGAGACTTCGGCACTAACTTGCGGCTATGGTAGCGCGCAAAGCTTGCTGGTATCGAGCAGCTCGTGACAATGACTGAAGACGGTCCTCCTCAAGGAGCAGTCGTCATCTTGTTGCAACCGCTCTTGCTCGAGCTCATCATAGCGAGCACTCGAGGTGACCCGTATCTGAGTTCCGTGGGGAGAACTGCCTCTGCTCCATAGACTAGGCGAAGGTGTCGGCGGTGGCTCGATTTGGCATCGTCTGATCGACCAAAGAACCACCGGCAGCTCCTCAATCCAGTTTCTTCCGCACTTGTGCAGCCTGTCGAAACTCCTGGTCTTGAGTCCGCGCAGCACTTCAGCATTCGCCCTCTCCGCTTGACCGTTACTTTCGGATGGGCAATGAAGCGAAGCGGACCTTGGCGCCAAGATCTTGGGCGATTGCATGAAGGTGCGGCTCATGAATTGTGTGCCGTTGTCGGTGATGATCTTGTTAGGGATCAAAGCGGCAAACAATCGACTGAAGAACTTCACTGCTTGTGCTGTCACCTTCCTCCTGCTTCCACTTCCGGCCACTTTGTGAACTTGTCGATTACAGCGTACAAGTACTCAAAGCCCCGACAACAGGGAAAGGGGCGAGGATGTTGAGCCCCGGACCGAAAATGGCCAGGATAAAGGGATTGTGCGGAGAGCTTGAGCTGGCTGGTGTATTTTCTTGGAATGGGCCAGCACGCTTCACACTTGGTTATTTGTGCAGATTGCATCACGGAGGCTGTCGGCCAAAAGAAACCTTGCGGAATGCTTTGCGGCAAGTGCTCTTCGCCAATGTGGTGACCACATATGCCTCCATGTATCTCTCGCCAACAGCTTTTGTCCGTCTTCCGGTGAATACACTTCAATTTCACGCCGTTGAGTCTTCTTACATGCAGTGTGTTGTCGACAAACTGGTACATACTTGACTGCCGGGCTACTCTTTCCGCTTCTTCTTGCTCTTGAGAAGTTCTCCTGTCTTAAGGAAATGGACAATCTGTTGTGCCCATGCTGGAGCTTGCGGCTCGATAACAAGGACTAAAGGCACATCTGCTGCTGCGGGAACATCCGCTTCTACGGCGAGAACCTGCGGCTCAGCCGGAGCTTGACGTTCCCCGGCAAGCTTGCCGGAGCAAAACTTGTCGGGAGCGTCTGCTTCAACGAAACAAACCCTAGGGCTTGTCGGAGCAGACTGCTCCTCAGCACTCTTGGTGTTGATCTTGGGGACCTTCTTGGCGGCTTCGGGGAGCTCTGCCGGAAAATAGTCACCAGAAATCAACTTCCTCTTCTTGTTATGTCCAGTTGATGGCGTTACGGACGATTGAGTCAGCTTGAGCACAAAGATCCCTGGTTCCACAGGTAACTTAAGTGCGGCGCACTTCAACAGGCCATCAGCAATGTCGTTCGGAGCTCTTGGAACATATTCCATCTGTAGGCCGTCAAAGTGCTCTTCCAGCTTTCTCACTTCATCAACATAAGCTTCCATCAATGGACTCTGATAATTCTTGTTCACTTGGCGGACGACAAGCTGTGAGTCACCCCTGACAATGAGCTTCTTGATCCCAAGGTCTACTGCGATCCTGAGACCGGCAAGCAAACCTTCATACTCTGCAATATTGTTCGTTGCTTGCTCCTTGGGAAAGTGCATCTAGACTACGTACTTGAGGTGCTCTCCGGTGGGTGCAACAAGTAGCACGCCCGCACCGGCGCCTTGTAGCGAGAAGGCACCATCAAAGTACATCAGCCACTCTTTGCTTGCCTCCTTGACGGGGATGCTCGTTTCTGGAATTCCTTCGTCTTGTGTTGGCGTCCATTCTGCTATGAACTCTGCCAATGCTCTGCTTTGGATAGTTGAGGTGCTCTCAAACTTGAGGCCAAAGCTTGACAGTTCCAGTGCCCACTCGACAATCCTGCTGTTGCTTACGGATTTTGCGTTATCCTCTTGGCGAAAACCGAGTGACGACTGTGATCTCATGTGCTTGGAAGTAATGGCGCAGCTTTCTCGAGGCCATGAGAAGGCGAAAAGCAATTTCTGCACACAGAGTACCTTGACCTAGCCCCTGCAGAAGGGAACCGACAAAAGTAAACTGGCGCCGCACCATTCTTTTCTGCATCTTCTCACACGCTGCTTGAGATCCATCTTTGTCGGGACCAGAGCTTGCCGGTGAAGCCCCCTGCTTGTCGCTGGATGCATCTGCCGTTGTTGCTGGCTCATCATCCGCCTCCCTCTCCGCTACCAACGCAGCACTAACCACTTGATTGGTTGCCGCTATATATAGCAGCAACTTCTCTTGTGGCCTAGGTGCGACAAGTATTGGAG
This sequence comes from Aegilops longissima, assembly GCA_021605205.1. Taxonomy (NCBI): domain Eukaryota; kingdom Viridiplantae; phylum Streptophyta; class Magnoliopsida; order Poales; family Poaceae; genus Aegilops; species Aegilops longissima. The sequence continues at coordinate 561,501,605 of CM038679.1, forward strand.
TGGAGGACAGGTATCTCTTTAAGCCCTGCAGCGCAGCCTCCGCTTCTGGAGTCCATTTCATTGGACCTGCCTTTTTCAAAATTTTGAAAAATAGCAGGGCGCGCTCAGCAGACCTAGAGATAAACCTGCTGAGAGCAGCTACGCAATCGGCAAGTCTTCGTACATCCTTGACGCACTTTGGTGCTTCAATCTGCTCAATGGCCTTGATCTTGTCGGGATTGGCTTCAATTCCTCGCTGAGACACGAAGAACCCGAGAAGCTTGCCGGAGGGGACTCCAAACACACACTTCTCGGGGTTGAGCTTGAGGTTGATCTTGCGCAGATTTGCAAAGGTCTCGTCTAAATCTTGAATCAGAGTTGCCTTGTCCTTGCTCTTGACCACTATGTCATCCATGTAGGCTTCCACATTTCTGTGCATCTGCGGTTCAAAAGCGTCGTGGACTACTCTTGCAAATGTTGAACCAGCATTCTTTAAACCGAAAGGCATCCGTGCTGAAACAAAGATGCGTGCCACATGGGGTGATGAATGCGGTCTTCTCCTCATCCTCTTCTGCCATGAAGATCTGATGGTACCCTGAGTATGCATCAAGAAATGAAAGCAAATCACATCCGGCCGTGGAGTCAACAATCTGATTGATGTGCGGCAAGGGAAATGGGTCTTTGGGAAAAGCTTTATTAACATCAGTAAAGTCGATACAAAGCCTCCATTTCCCGTTTGCCTTGCGCACGACTACAGGATTGGCCAACCACGTAGGATGGAGCACTCCTCTGACAAGGCCTACTGCCTCCAATTTCTTGATTTCTTCTGAGATGAATTCTTGGCGCTCCACTGCCTGCTTCCTGACTTTTTGCTTGACGGGCCGCGCATGAGGACAGACGGCAAGATGGTGCTCAATTACTTTCTTGGGAACACCGGGGATGTCAAACGGTTGCCACGCAAACACGTCGACGTTCGCCCGCAGGAAAGCAACGAGCGCGCCTTCCTATTTAGGGTCGAGAGCGGCACTGATGGTGAAGGTACCACCAGCGCCATCCTCCTTGGCGGACACCTTCTTGGTCTCTAGTGGAGCTGCCATCGTCTTCTTGTACTTGCCGGTGGAGCTCGATGGTGCGTCCTCGACGGTAGCGCAGCACTCCGAAGAGGTGCGCTTGCCGGAGTGGGCATCGAGAACTCTTGCGGACTTGGTCTTCTTCTTCGCCCGGGAGCTTCATGGCAAGTGACTTGCAGTCTGTTGCAGCTGCTGCTTCCCGGTAGATCTTGTCAGCGCAGATAAGAGCATCCTTCTTGTCGCCAGGGACAGAGATGACACTTATCAGGCCTGCATCTTCAGCATGTTGTATGCATAGTGAGAGGCCGCCATGAATTTGGCGAGTGCTGGACGGCCAAGTATCCCATTATAAGGCAATGGAAAGTCAGCAACGTCAAAAGTGACCCTCTCAGTCCTGAAGTTCAACTCGCTGCCAAATGTCACCGGCAACGTGATCTTTCCCTTCGGCTTGCTCCTTCCCGGATTGATTCCTTGGAATGTGCCGGTCTCTTCGAGCTCGCCATCAGGGATCTGGAGTTTCTGGAGCACCGCAGAGGAGATCAGGTTCAAGCCGGCCCCGCCGTCAACTAGCATCTTAGTGACCTTAAGGTTGCGGATAGTTGGTGAAACCAACATCGGCAAGCACCCGACCGCAGTTATGCGATCAGGGTGGTCCTCAATATCAAAGATGATAGGCGTGCTGGACCATTTTAGAGGCTTGCGTGACTCGACGGATGGCTCTGCCGCATTGACTTCCCGCATCCACTGCTTGAGTTGGCAGTGTGAAGTATGCAGAGAAGCACCGCCGTCAACGCACAAGACCTATGTGGCTTTCTGGAACTCCTGCTCATCAGTCTCGTCATCATCCATGTCTTCATCGTCGTCATCATCTTCATCCTTGTCGCGGCCGCGGGGAGGTCTGTCTCCTTGCCGCTGCTTGGCCTTGCCTTTGGCGTCCCCCGGCTGGGCGTTTCTTGCCAGCTCCTCCAGCACCTTCCTGGGCCTTCTCCTTGTCGCGTCGCTCGTATTCAGCCTTTTGCTGCTCGACAAGCTGCTCGACCTTCTTGCAGTTCTGGAGGTCATGACCCTTGGTGCGGTGGATCTTGCAGTACTGTTTGTTGGTGCCGTCCTGCTTGTTGGCGACCGCCACAGCCTGGCAGTTGGTGCCAGCGGCAATCTCCTTGCCGGAGCCACCAGCTTTAGCTTTCTTGGCGCCACCTCCGTTGCCGGACTGCTCAACGACTAGCACATCTTTGCCTTTCTTCTTCCTGTTGTTCCGCCGCCGGCTTTTCTTTGCCGGGGCGGCCTCTTCACTATCAGATCCTCCGGCTTCTAAATTCTCTCCGGGGAGTTTCCTCCTTCCTCAAGACGCACACTTGTCGGCCGGGCGTATAGCTCATCGGCGTCTCTCGATCTTGCACATCGCCATCTCCTCCCGCATCCGCGGTTTCACACGCTCGATGGAACGCGCTGATTACAGCGGCGGGGTGGACATCTGAGATGTTGTGCTTTGACGCGGCTGAATCTCTGAATATACTTTGCGCATGGGCTCTCCTTCCTTACGGCGGCAGATGAAGGTCGCTCTCTTGGCCATGAGGCTTGTGGCGCTGTAAAGGCACCGACAAACTGATGGCATAGATCCGCCCAGGAGGATATGGAGTTATCCGGCAAGTGCATGAGCCAGGATCTGACATTGGGCTTGAGCACCAGCGGGAAGTAGTTGGCTAGGATCTTGTCGTCCCGCCCCGCAGCTTGCACCGTGATGGTGTAGATCTTTGAGGAACTCCGACGGGTGCGTCTTGCCGTCGTACTTCTCGCACGCGTCGGCTTGAAATTCTTCTTGCTGGGCCATGGACTTGCCGCAGCTCACGAGTGAACGCAGGGCAACCTACGCGACGGCAAGTCGCTGGTTCTCTGGCGCATGCATGTCGACAGAGGGCCCAGCGCGCTGGTCGGATTGACGCGCGCTTCTCTTGGCGCTCGCGCGAGTTCGGCGTCTTCTTGCTGTCGTTCGTGAAGAACTTGGCGCTGATCGCGACGAGCTCGTGGATCCGATGACGCGGTGGAGTCATTTGTCGAGGTGGATCCGCGAAGTCGGCGATCTTGGCCTTCGGGTGGAGAGTGCATGGTGGTTGCACCCCACGGTTTCGCCGCCACGGATCGCGCTTGGCAGTCTTGCGCGGCAGCGATGTATTCGGCTGTGCGCGAGTGTCGCCGTTAGCAAAGCCGATGAGACTACGAATGGTGGACCTCCATTCGTCGACCTTGTCGGCTGTTGGCGGGTAATCCAGAGCAGTTGAGCTCGCCAAAGCTTCTCTTCGAGTGGTGGCGGCGATGGCGAACGGCGCGCGAGCGGATATGCTCGACTTCTGCGATGTTAGAAGGAGCAGTATCCCGTCCAGGCGACCGTGCCTCGCCCGTGCCAGTATGTTGGCGTGCATGCTGGTCTTGAGGGCCCCGAGATCCACCAGCTCGATCTTGGTCCAACGAGCGTATGGTACTGTGAATACCATGACGCTGTCGGTCCCGCGCCTCCTGAGATGGGCGCGGTGCATGTACGGACGCCGAGGTCTGTGCAGCCTTGTCCTTGGACTTGGCAGCACCGTGGGCTCCCTCGTCGACGCCCGTCCTTCCGCCGGCGTCTACCCCACCACCCGTTTGCTCCGGTGATGGTGGGATCGACGTGGACGGATCCGCTGCCGCCGAAGCCTTCTTCTTCGGTGGCATGTCGATGAAGAAGATGAATATCTAGCTCGTGTGAACGCCGGATCAGGTTCACATAGCCTCGACGCCCCCTACCTGGCGCGCCAAAGATGTCGAGGAAGCTGATCTGACCCACGAACACCTATGGGACCGGCGGACCGAGCCCCTTTCGGTTCGGCGGGGGGCGGAGGTCGCACGAAGAGCAGATCGAGGCGATGCACACGAGCAGTTTACCCAGCTTCGGAGCTCTCCGGAGAGATAACACTCCTACTGCTGCATGTCTGAGTGTATTGAGTTCTTGCTAGGGAGCGCTGAGTGCTACAGTACACTCCAGCTGCTAACGAGACCTAGCGTGAGTGTTTTCTGGCTTCGAGCCTTTCGAACCCCTCTCTACATTGCGCATGCGCCTCCTTTTTATATGCTCATGGGGTCTCCGACAGGTGGCAACGTATACAAGGGTAAAAATGGAAAAAGAATGCGGTTGGTACAGCTACCTGTACAGTGTATCATACCTAACCCTGACGGCAGGGGACAAAGGCATTAAATGCCCGTCTACGTCGCCCAAACAGTGCAAACAGGGACCGTGTGGGCGCCACCGCTTGCCACGATGGCAATCTTGTCGATGCCGCTTGCCACTGGCTCCCATCGGACGACAGCCTCTTGCCACGCTGCAGCATGGAAAGGTCCTGAGGCGACACGTTAGAGGGTGTCTTTGGAGCGCAGTACTGAGTGGTAGTCTGCTGCTGCAAGCGCCTTTGCCGCGGTTGTTGCCTTGTCGCGTCCGGAAGCTTGTCGCTCACGGGCCTTCCCGCAAGCTCCTCTTGCCGGGCCTTGTCTCCTAGGTGCCTCGGGTGGCCTTCCCGCAAGCTCCTCTTGCCGGGCCTTGTCTCCTTGGCTTGAATACTTTGTTCTTGAATGGCTCCAAAGGAACCACGGAGGACCTTGGCGGTCACCCGGCAAGCCTTGCCGCGGGGTGCTGCAACTGCCCGTGCACAAGTTTGGGATACTAGGGTACCCCTACTCTAGTACACCGACATCATGGACATCTGATATTGCTGTTGCATCATGTGTCCAAACTCATCACTGTATTTCTGGTTGGTGCAGCCAAAGATAATGTCATCCACATATATTTGGCACACAAACAGGTCACCATCATATGTCTTTGTGAAGAGTGTGGGATCCAGGGAACCAGGTTTGAAGCATTTGCTCTTCAAGAAGTCTTTGAGTGTGTCATACTAAGCGCGAGGGGCTTGTTTGAGGCCATACAGTGCCTTGTTTAGCTTGTACACCATATCAGGATGTTTTGGATCTTCAAAGCCAGGAGGTTGTGCAACATACACTTCTTATTCAATCTTTCCTTTGAGAAATGCACTCTTCACATCCATTTGATACAGCAGGATGTTGTGATGATTTGCATAGGCTAGTAATATGCGAATAGCTTCAAGCCTAGCCACAGGCGCAAATGTTTCATTGAAGTCAATCCCTTCAACTTGAGTGTATCCTTGAGCAACGAGACGAGCCTTGTTTCTGACAACTTGACCATGCTCATCTTGCTTGTTGCGATATATCCATTTTGTGCCTATTATGTTGTGCTTGCGGGGGTTAGGACGCTTGACAAGTTCCCAGACATTGTTCAGCTTGAACTGTTGATGCTCTTCTTGCATAGCTTGAATCCATTCAGGTTCCATGAAGGCTTCATCAAATTTCTTGGGTTCAGATATTGAGGCAAATGCAAAGTGCCCACAGAAATTTTCTAGCTGTGTTGCTCTTGAATGAGTGAGTGGACCAGGCGCATTGATGCTATCGATTATCTTCTCAATATGTACTTCATTTGCAACAGGAGGATGAACTGGTCGCTCATTTTGTTCTTGCTGATCACTGTCATCGTTAGGAGGATTGTCTTCGGGCTGAGCATTGTCTTTTGGTTGATTAGGTGCAGAAATGATAATTTCCTCTTCAGGCTGTGCTTCAGACGGTATGATTTATCTAGTTCCCATTAGCTTGATGGATTCACTAGGTGGAACTTCATCTAGCACATTTGGCAGGTGCTCTCTTTCCGAGCCGTTAGTCTCATCGAACCGCACGTCCACAGTTTCAACCACTTTATAGTGAAAGAGGTTGAAGACTCTGTAGGAGTGCGAATCCTTTCTGTAACCAAGCATAAAACCTTCATGTGCTTTCGGTGCAAATTTTGAAGTGTGATGTGGATCCTTGATCCAGCACCTAGCACCAAATACTCTGAAGTAAATGACATTTGGCTTCTTACCAGTGAGGAGTTCATAGGATGTCTTCTTCAAAAGCTTGTGAAGATAAACATGGTTGATGACATGGCATGCAGTATCAATAGCTTGTCACGACCGATTTTTCAATAAAATACTTATTGAGAAACCGATTCTTTTATTCCCAGTATAGGAGAGTCCTCATTACTGGTAGACAAATTCTTGATACAGAAATCCAGAAGTACTAAATATATTACAGGGTTGAGCTGAGGTTGCTCAACAATTTATTACATGCACGCCAATAATATACATAAAGGCGGATATGACACAAGGTGTGGTGGCATACTACTCACACGTAATAAAAGTGGTGGTGGATATGTCACAGTGAAGTGCATGACATGACTCCTACTCTGGCAGCTCATCGACGTCGAAGTGAGGCTCGATGATTTATTCGAGTAGCGGAAGCGGATATGGTACAAGTGATAAATTCCAGGATCGCATGGGACTGACTGGGACTCATCTAGGCGTCGGACTCGCTATCGAACTCTTCATCCATAAGATCGCCTTCGTCAACATCTGGCCAAATCAACAAGCCAGGTGAGTACTTTGAATGTACTCGCAAGACAGTTCGGACATAAGATATAACAAATGTAAGCATGATGCATCATGAGCAATTAGCAATGCACACTCAAGTGAATAACTTGCACGACATGTTAAATAAAAGGAAGTCAGGCGGTAATCCTCCCGAAATCCCAACAAAATAACTGAAAACCGATCGAGTGTCCAAGTAGCGCCTCGAATGGTGAACAAATAGATTAACATGCCGCAGTCAGGCGTCTAAGCGACACCACGTAAAGGGCTTATATTGGAAAAATAAATGACAGTGTGTGCCACAGTCGGACGTCAAAGCGACATCACATAAAGGGCTTATATCGAAAGTAAATAACAAGAGTGCCACAGTCGGACGTCTGAGCGACATCACATACAGGGCTTATATTGAAAGTAAATAACAAGAGTGCCATAGTCGGACGTCTGAGCGACATCACATAAAGGGCTTATATTGAAAATAAATAACAAGAGTGCCACAGCCGGACGTTTGAGCGACATCACATAAAGGGCTTATATTGAAAATAAATAACAAGAGTGCCACAGTCGGACGTCTGAGCGACATCACATAAAGGTCTTATATTGCATTGTCATATTCGAGTATTATAGACCATTCCAAGGAAAAAAATACTCATTACATAATAATAAACGGGTTAGTCCATCCACAGGATTAATCATGTAGCTGAGTTTAGCACTCATGTTTGTTCACCGGAGATTTGTCAAGGAGACTGACATTGAGACTGACAGGACAAGTTGAACACAGACATTGACCATAGATACGGTTACTTGAAATGAGTTTGACTCTGCAGAGTTTGTACTATTAAACCACAGCCAACGGATTTTAGTAGTCGCAAGGGACTAGTTCCGTTTACGGTGTTTTAGAAGAAACACATCTAACCAGTACACACCCAATTCCACATTTCGCTGCCAGGAATCACCCTAGGCAACGTTCAAGAAAAAGTCTAAGATGGGGAGGTCACAACCTCGAATAGCATGGGATCAAATTTATCTCGCGCGCTCTAAGGGGTGCCCCCCTCTCGGTCCCAACCGGAAACACCCATGCTCCCTAACCGGATGACGGGCTTTAATCCAGGGCCATGGAACCCTCATCCCGGCCCCTCTGTTTGGTGTGTACCAGGAAAGAGGTTTGCAACTTACTAAACCATATTCCGTAAAGAAAACATGTGGTAGTACAAGAAAAGGAACGGATGGTAACGTGACTTGACTCACGTTGACCCTGGAGTTAAATAGTTTGGCATAAGACTGGCATGCTACAACAATACCATCTTACCACCCATCATGTCACCACATGATCATGTAAACTCACATCGAATCACACATCGAGTTTCGAAGCTCACTCGTGGTAGCTTTTCATGCAACATAACATTCACGGTTGTTCATGTAATCATGCCATGAAGTAACTACTTAAGCAAACACGCAAAACACTGATCATATCAAAGGTTCAAACATGCTTGCCTGGTTCGGAGAAGTCAGAGTCTAGCTCGGTGAAGTTCGCGGTTCCATCACCTCCTCCGGTATCTACGGTATAAAGAAAAATACGCACTAACGTAAATACCGTGGGGTGCACAAAAGTATTCCAAATATTTTTCAAATAAAGAGGACAGAAAAGGAATCAATCAAAAATCATTTTCTGTTTAAAAGTTATTAGAGTTTTAGTCCAGGGACTTGTCTGTAATGAAACAGAAAGTTTCCAGGGGCTAGCTTATAAAAACAGAAAATGGTTCGATTAAAAACCCGCCAACTCCAAAGGAAAACGTATCCTGCCCGAAGGCGTTTTCAGAAAACGTTTCAAAAAGAAGAAAAAGCTGACGGGGGTCCCACCCATCGGGTTTAAACTCTAAAACAGAGTCACCGGCGCCCGAAGGCTGCGGTGGTCGCCGGCGGCGATCCATGGCGAGTTAGGAGGAGTGGGTGGTACCTACGGGTTCCTTGGGTCCTTCCACACCTGTGGGTGGTGGAGTTGGTCGATGGCAAGCACCACGTCGACGGCTGCCTCAACTCCGGCGGGCGGTGGTTCGGGCGTAGGTGGATCTCGTCGGGGAGGGCTACAAAGGTTGAATTGAGGCTCGGGTTAGAATACTGGGTGCACCAGAGGGCTGCTGACGTGGTTTGGGAGGCGGGGGTGGCCTCACCTGAGTGGATCAAGTCGGAGCCCGAGGCGGATCGGGGCGGCCGGTGTCGAGGAAGGAGACCTCCTCGGGGTCCTCCTGGTGTCTTGGCGGGGCTCTGGTGAGGTGGAGTTGTGGTGTGGGGTCGAGAACGAGCTCGGGGGCTCCTTTTATAGCTGATCCGAGGCGGTGGTCGTGAACGGGATAACTCCGGCGGCGATTACGGCAGTGCAGCGGTTGGTCAGGTGGTTTAGGGGGCTAGGCATCACCGTGGGGGCCTACTGGTTCGGTTTAGGAGCTAACCTTGGCTTGCCTTGGTTGATACTCCAAGTTCCGAACGGAACGGCGCACGAAGCTCGTGGCGGCAGGGAGCATGCTCTGCGCTGCTCAGGCCACGGCGTCAGTGCCGCAGCGTGCGCAGGCAAGCAGACGCCACGCGGAGGCCTCGGGTGGCTTAGGCGGTGCTGGACGGCGCCGAAAGTTGGAGCTGATCCCTGCTGGCCGCCACGGGTAGCTCTGCCACCGCAGAAGCTGCCGGCGTCGGCAGGCCACGTCACCACCGACGATGGTGCCCGTCCAAAGGACCGTGCGGCGCTCTGCATAAGAAGAGGGAGCAGTGCGCATGGCTCCAGAGTGGGCACTGGTGAGATCGACGCCGTGTCTCCAAAGAAAATGACACTGACGGTCGAACTAAACACTGAACTCTGAACATGAACAGAAACAGTGCATGCCAGGTGTTCGATGAAATGATTTTGGCATGTGGGAAATTTATCTGGGGCTGATCTTTGGTGGGGTGGCCTCTCAATGCACCTGGGGGCTGCCTGATTTCTGTCAGAACTTTTGGAGAAGAGAAAATATGAATTTCACCAAATTTGCCAAATCTGGTCCAAACTTGCAGTGAGTGAAACTTGAAAAGTTTGAATTGTGGAAGAGTGGATCTTGATGGATCTAGGTTGGGGGTGCTAGGGACTAGCCAGAGGAGTTGGTTTGAGATCAAAACTCAAAGGAAATCAGATACTTCCTTTGTAAATCACCTAGGCCCAAAATAAAAGACAGAATTAATTTTGGGGATAAAATGAGTGAAATAAAATTCAAAAATGGGTTGAACTTGTTGGAATAGAATATTTGGCTTGGCCCAAAGTGGAGGGAGGGGTTTTGGGAGAAATTTTGATATGAGGCATGGTAAAACAATGGGTGGTTGCAAAACAAAAGAATAGCCCCAAAACCCATAGGATTTCTTTTTAATAAAAGTTTAATTTCCAAAAATTTATTGTGGTGAGTTAACATCAGAAGGAAAGTTTTTAAAACCAAACACCAAGGTTGAGGAAGACACAAAAATAAAATACTTGTTATAGGGAAAAAATTGAGAAGGAGGGGCTTTTGGAAAGGTTTTAAATGGCCTCCTTCAAATCAAATAAAGGGTTTGTTAAAAACCAATTAATTTTTTTTTGGAGTGTGACATAGCTTCTGGCCAGCACTTTCTTGGAGTCTTGTATTCATCAAGCATCGTCCGTTCCATCTCAATGAGCGTTCTATTCTTGCGCTCAATGATGCCATTCTGCTGAGGTGTGTACGGAGCTGAGAACTCATGAGTGATGCCCAACGTATCCAGGTAAAGGTCGAGGCCGGTGTTCTTGAACTCTGTGCCGTTGTCACTTCTGATATGCTTGATCTTGACGCCATAGTTGTTCATGGCACGGTTGGCGAAGCGTCTGAAGACATCCTGCACTTCAGTCTTGTAGAGAATTATGTGCACCCACGTATATCTTGAATAATCATCAACAATGGCGAAGCCATAGAGACAAGTAGTAGTAGTGAGAGTAGAGTAGTGAGTAGGGCCAAATAAGTCCATGTGTAGCAGCTCGAAGGGTTGAGATGTCGTCATGATTGTCTTCGAGGGATGTTTGGCCCTTGTCATCTTTCCAGCTTCGCAGGCACCGCACAAGTGATCCTTCTTGAACTTGACGCCCTCGATGCCTATGACATGCTTCTTCTTTGCGAGAGTGTGTAAGTTCCTCATGCCAGCATGCCCTAGCCTCCGATGCCAGAGCCAGCACTCTAGAGCTGCTAGAAGACATACGGCAAGCTGTGGTCCTACTCAGAAATCTACCATGTACAGATCATCTTTCCGGTACCCTTCAAAGACTAGAGACTTGTCAGATTCCATTAGTACAAGGCAGCGATATTTTCAAAATATCACAATCATGTTCAAGTCACAAAGCATTGAGACAGACACTAAGTTGAAACCAAGGGATTCAACAAGCATCACTTTATCCATGTGCTGATCCTTTGAGATTGCAACTCTACCTAGACCCAATACCTTGCTTTTACCAGTGTCAGCAAATGTGATGTGACTCTTGTCAGATGGACGTAAAGTTGAGTCCATGAGAAGACTTCGATCACCAGTCATATGATTAGTGCATCCGCTGTCCATAATCCATTCTGAAGCATGAGGTGTCATACCCTACAGTACAGTTAGGGGGATAGGCTTCACCAAGAGTATTGTGAAGCATAAACATTTGACGCACAAGAGGATTACCAAAGCTCAGATCAAGATTAGGACTGATAGGATGATTGGCAAGCGATTCAGGAACAAAATACATAGTGAGACCATTTGGGCATTTGATCTTGCACCCTACAAGATGTTTTAGGTCCCAAAGATTAGCATCGACGCCTTTGATTTCGGCCGAGACCTTTCCTGCAAAAGAAAGTTAATTCTTCTTAACCACCCACATCTTCAGGGGTGGCTTAGAAGCAATGAGTCTAAGTGCAGCATCTGAGAACTTCAGCTTTGAAGCCCTAGCAAATAGCCTTGCAGGAGGTGAATAGTCCTCATATGGATAAGCAGAAAAGTTCTTAGTTTTATGAACATAGCGGTTTGAAGAAACACGCTCATATTCATAAGTCTGAGTTTGGTTTCCCTGCAAAACATTGGCGTTAGGGTGACCCTGGTGAGTCCTCTGTCTGTATGAAGCCTTTGGACCATATGAAGCCTTTGGTCTGGGATTTGTCTTCTTCCCAGGTGGTGTAATGATGGCATTCACAGGAAGATTCTCAAGACAACTTTTGGAACCCAGATCTTCTTCATAGGTGGCCCATTCCTGCAGTTAGTACCAATATACCTGGCAAACACTTCACCATTCTGATTCTTAAACAATTTATAGTTTGCACCAAAGGATTCATCAATGATAATTGGGTTAGCACAAGTGAAGCCAGATAAGGTGGATGGATCCACTGAAGGTCCCTTTGCAGCAACCCATGTGGTTTTGGGGTACTTGCTCGGGTTTCGAGAGGAGCCATCAACATTCATTTTCCTCTCAACCCAACACCCTCTTTCCTAGGGTTTGGTTCGAATCTTGTTTTGAGGACATCGCACAGTGTCTGATGCCCTTTGAGACTTTTGTACATCCCTGTTTCAAGCAATGTCTTCAACCTAGCATTTTCATCAACAATAGTAGTGGTATCCTCAGCAGAGGGGTTAGTTACCACATCAACAGTTGAAGATATTGCAACAGTAGCAGCAGTAGAACATTCAGCAACAGAAGTAGCGTTATCACGCTCAAGGCATTTTAGACATGGTGGTTAAAATCCTTCCTGAGCGGGACTGATCTGTTGAGCGCGAAGTGACTCATTCTCTTTTTGAAGATCTTCATGAGCTGCTCTAAATTTCTCAAGCTCTTGCTTCCTTTGAAGATAATCATAGGAAAGCTTTTCATGAGTGGTTGAGAGTGTTTCATGATGACTTTCAAGTTCTTGGTACTTAACATGAAGATTTTTTATGTCTTCAATTAAGGACTGAGAACGGGTCATTTCCGCGTCCAATAGGTCATCGCTTTTGTCTAACAGTTTTTGAGTATGTTCCATAGCTTTCTATTGTTCAGTTGCAATTTTAGCAAGTGTTTTGTAGCTGGGTTTGGATTCACAATCAGTGTCATCTTCACTTGATGTTTGAAAGTAAGCATCGCGTGATTTTACCTTGGCACCACGTGCCATGAAGCAGTAGGTGGGAGCAGAGTCATCCTTGTCATTAACATCAGCGTTGGTGACGGGGCCATTATCTTCAGTGTTGAAGATGGACTTGGCAACGTAGGCTGTAGCTAGAGCCAGACTTGCAACGCCAGGGTCAGACTCCTCCTCAGACTCCACCTCCGCCTCCTCAGAAGCAGACTCCTCCTCTGAGTCCATCTCCTTGCCAACAAAAGCACGAGCCTTGCCAGATGAGCTCTTCTTATGGGATGAAGACTTGGACGAAGACTTGGAAGAAGACTTTGAGGATTTCTTCTTCTTCTTGTCATCAGAATCATATTCCTTGCTCTTCTTCTTCTTCTTGCTCTCATTGTCCCACTGTGGACACTCAGAGATGTAGTGTCCAGGTTTCTTGCACTTGTGACATGTTCTCTTCTTGTAGTCATGAGTGGAAGATTCATCATTTCTTGAGCTGGATCGTGAAGACTTTCTGAAGCCCTTCTTCTTAGTGAACTTCTGGAACTTCTTCACAAGCATAGCAAGTTCCTTTCCAATGTCTTCAGGATCACCAGAACTGTAGTCAGATTCTTCTTCAGATGAGGAAACAGTTTTTTCCTTCAAAGCGCGAGTTCGACCATAGTTGGGACCATAGATATCTCTTTTCTCAGATAGCTGGAACTCATGTGTGTTGAGCCTCTCAAGTATGTCAGACGGATCGAGTGTCTTGAAGTCAGGGTGTTCTTGTATCATCAGGGCAAGGGTGTCGAACGAGCTGTCAAGTGATCTCAGCAGTGTCTTGACGATTTCATGCTTGGTGATCTCAGTGGCGCCGAGAGCACGAAGCTCATTTGTGATGTCAGTGAGGCGATCAAACGTGAGCTGGACATTCTCATTGTCGTTTCTCTTGAAGCGGTTGAAGAGGTTGCGAAGAACACTTGTCCTTTGATCTCTCTAGCTTGAGACGCCTTCGTTGACCTTGGAGAGCTAGTCCCAGACTAACTTCGACGTTTCCAGAGCACTCACACAGCCATAGTGTCCTTTGGTCAGATGACCACAGATGATGTTCCTGGCAGTAGAATCCAGTTGAATGAACTTCTTGACATCAGCAGGGGTGACACCTTCACCAGTCTTGGGAACACCATCCTTGACGACATACCAGAGGTCGACATCAATGGCTTCAAGATGCATGCGCATCTTATTCTTCCAGTAGGGATATTCAGTTCCATCGAAGACGGGGCACGCAGCAGAGACTTTCATTATCCATGCAGTCGGCATAGCTAAAACTCCAGGTGGTTAAACCGAATCACACAGAACAAGGGAGTACCTTGCTCTAATACCAATTGAAAGTGCTAGTTATCGACTAGAGGGGGGGGGGGTGAATAGGCGATTTTTATGAAAGTCTTCAAAACATGAGAGTTTCGAAGACAAACAATAGAAATGAACCTATTGATATGCAACGGAAGGTAGACTACACTAAGCAAGACATAGTCAAGTATGCAATGAAGTGAAAGCACGAAGACTAATAGCAGCTAGGTAGTAAAGATCAGGATGGAAGATAGTATGAAGCCAAACAACGATAGTAGTCACACAGTGAAGTCAATCAGGTAGTGCAAGAAGGCAATGACTTCACGAAGACAAACTGTAAATAAAGAGAGGGAGAGGATAGAACCAGTCACTTGGTGAGGACACATGATTTGTTGGACCAGTTCCAGTTGCTGTGACAACTGTACGTCTGGTTAGGGAGGCTGAGATTCAACTCAGAAGACCACATCTTCACCTTATTCCCCTTGAGCTAAGGACACCCAATCCTGGCCCAATCACTCTGGTAAGTCTTCAAGGTAGACTTCCAAACCTTCACAGACTTTGTTCACTAGAGATCCACAATGACTCTTTGATGCTCAGAACGCGACGCCTAACCGGCTGGAGGATTCACAGTCCTCAAGTGTAACAAATCTTCAGGTCACGCGGACAGAAAGACTTCAGTGATGCCTAACACTCTTTGGCTCTGGGTGTTTGGGCTTTGTCCTCGCAAGGATTTCTCTCTCTCAAAAGCTTCGGAGGTGGGATGCTCTCAAACGACAAAAACCGTGCACTAACTCTGAGCAGCCACCAATTTATGGTGTAGGGGGTGGGCTATTTATAGCCACTAGGCAACCCGACCTGATTTGTCTGAAATGACCCTGGGTCACTAAGGAACTGACACGTGTTCCAATGGTCAGATTTCAAACACACGCGGCAACTTGACTTGGGCTGCAAGTAAAGCTGACTCATCCAGCTCTGGATAAGATTTGCTCTCATTGTCTTTGCTCGAAGACATAGGATTTGGTTGAGCATCACTTGACCACTCGACTTTGTTCATCGGGACCCCACTTAACAGTACGGTGGTTCCTATGACTCAACAAAGAAGAAAAGGAAACAACGAAACAACTAAGTCTTCGCGCTCCATAGTCTTCACGCAATGTCTTCTCTAGTCATAGTCTTCAATGTGAACATATTCACATACCACCATTGTCTTCAATGTCTTCATACATTTTTAGGGGTCATCTCCGGTAGGTAAACCGAAACAATGAGGGGCTACTACCTGTGTTATCCTGCAATTCTCACAAACACATTAGTCCCTCAACCAGGTTTGTCGTCAATACTCCAAAACCAACTAGGGGTGGCACTAGATGCACTTACAACATCCAAGATGGATAATATAATAGCATGAATACTTCATAAATTATAGATACGTTGGAGACGTATCAGCATCCCCAAGCTTAATTCCTGCTCGTCCTCGAGTAGGTAAATGATAAAAGAAATAATTTATGAAGTGTGAATGCTAGCAGGTGCACAAATTTAATCAATGATAATTTCAATCACCTTTTATAGCATCATTATATGTCATAACAGTAGCTCATATCATAAAAAAATTCATAATCAAGTAACAAGCTATTCACATGTTAAAGTATAGATCATAAACTTTCTTGAAAACTAACAAACGGCGTTATTAGTCATCAAACAATTACAATTCATCTTATTTTCAGGAAGAGTCTATGTCAGAGCTTTGATTTAGCAAATCCCAGATACTCAACTATCATTTAGTATTCCATGATTGCTACCACTCAAAGCATATTTTTAGAACAAATAATATTCATCGAACACAGAGAAAGATAGGGGCTTAATGTTTCGCCTCCCAACATTTTACCTCAAGGGTAATGTCAACAGTAATAATTCATGCTCAAATATATTTGAATGGCCATATATGCTTAGATCTTTCCATCACATGATGCTTGCCAACTAAAGAGTAGGTTGGAATGAGAAGGAATACTACTGACTCTTGCATAAAAGTAAAAGATAGGCCCTTCGCAGAGGGAAGCAGGGATTTGCAGAGGTGCTAGAGCTCGAGGCTAAAACAGATATGATAATAATTTTGAGAGGTATCCTTTCATTGTGAAAATAACGACCAAGAGTTCCCAATATCTTCCATACTACATACATTATAGGCGGTTCCCACGCAGAAAGGTAAAGTTTTTACTCCCCCTCCACCAACATTCACACTCCACGGCTTGTCCGAAACAATGGGTGTCGTCCAACTATCAACATTCCTGGGGGAGTTTTGTTTAAATTATTTGCAAATTTGTTTTTGATTTTTTGATCATACACTACAAAAAAAAGACACATCCGTGACATTTTGGGCCGAACGGAATTTTTTTCTGTCATACATATGACACTTCTATGACGATAATTGTGACAAAACCGGTATCATCATAGATGTGGTGGGCTCCTACTTCTATGACAAAAATCATGATGAAAATGGGCTTTTCGTCCTGGGCGGGCGGAGACGCAGCTGCATGACATTCTTTGGGCCTTCCATGACGGAAAAACCGTGGCGAAGCGAGGGGAGGAAAATTTCGGGAGTTGCGGTTACGGTGGGAGGTCGGGGCGGAGTGATGCGCGTTTCTCTCGACGACTGCTGCGTGTGTGCGGCGTTAGCTCTAATCAAGTCGAGCGAGGCGTTGGGCTCTAAGCGAACCCGAGCAATTGCACTGCGAGCTACGCGTTCATGAACCCGAGGGATCGGTCGATGGCTGTTTACTGAACCCGATGGAGCGATTCCTTCGCTACTGCTGCTAGTGAGCATTGCGCGGGGGGTTGGATGATAAAGGAGCGGTGGCGTTGCCTCTGGATGAACAGGAACCCGTGTTGTGGAGGGCTGGATGAACAGTAGACCATGGAGGGGTGGCCGTGGAGGGGTGGTTGAACAGGACCCCGTGGTGTGGAGGGCTGGATGAACAGTAGATCGTGGAGGGGTGCCCGTGGAGAGGGGTGGTTGAACAGTAGCCGGTGGAGTAGCGCGCGGTGGAGGCTGGATGAACAGGAGCCCGTGAAGGCTGGAGGAGGTCGACGGTAGCCCATGGAGGCTGGAGGAGGTCGACGGTGGAGATGAATAGTATCCCGTGGAGTCCTGTTTTGCGGTACGCCACACCCCTCCCGATGAACAGGACCCCCGTTTCGACTGTAGGAGGTCCGTTTCGTCCGTTTTGCGGTACGCTACACCCCTCCCGATCAACAGGACCCCCGTTTCGACCGTAGGAGGTCCGTTTCCTCCGTTTTGCGGTACGCCACACCCCTCCAGATCAATAGGACCCCCGTTTCGACCGTAGGTGGTCCGTTTCCTCCGTTTTGCGGTACGCCAGCACCCTCCCGATCAACATGACCCTGTTTCGAACGTGGCCGGTCGAACACAAGGCCGTTTCCTCCGTTGTGCGGTACGCCAGGCCTTGTTTCCATCGCCTGTTCCGTCCAAGCCCTCCCGGTGAACACGACCACGCATTCCGTTCCGACCCAAACGGTTGGCTCCCCATGAACACGGCGACGATGTTGTTTCTCCGTTCCGACCCAGCCATGTACGTATGCGCGATAGGCGTTAGAGACCCTGCCCGTATGTACATACGTGGCCGTATTTTCTTTCTTGCACCCTTGCTGCTGTACGTACGTGTACATGCTACGTGCGCGCCTCTACTACGACACGTGCGCGCCTCTACATCCACCAGTATATATGTACGTACACGTTCGCGACCAGAATGACAACACTACGTACGCTTCGACCAGGTGGGTCCCGACTGTTAGGCACTTCCTTGCGTGCGGAGATGTAGCTGGTGGGTCCCAGCAGTCAGGGGGCGAATCGTTTTTTTTGCTCGGATGCACTTCCTTGCGTGCGAAGGTGTAGCTGGTGGGTCCCAGCAGTCAGGGGGGAAACATTTTTTCCGCGAAATATGGTGGCCCGTCCGGTGGGTCCCCGCTGTCAGGTGGAGGAATAATTATTTTGCGCGTAATAAGGAGGCACTTCCTTGCTGCGGCCGTGGACCCAGCTGTTAGCCTCTCCACGTACAGTCCATGTCCGATGGAAGTCGTTCCTTGACCACTTGACCACGCCGCGCCGAGAGCATCAGGGCGCTGGACGACGGCGAGGCCTAGGAAGGGGACGACGCGGAGCTGGGGAAGAAGCGGCAGTGGATGCCCACGCGTAGAGGAGTACGAGGGTTCACTGGTTCGCTGCGGTGTGAGGCTGTCGTCGCCGCAGAATAACAGGGGGTGTGGGTGAGTAGAGGGATGGCCTGGCCAGCGGTGGGAGTAGTAGGGGGCGGTGAGGCCTCCGCCGCATCGCAGCCGGCCACGGGAGGTAGGAGCACGAGGCACGACCGGCGCTGGTTTGGGCGGCTGGAGCAAGAAGACCAGAGGTTGAAGAAGCACTACGGCCGTTGGATGGACATTGTACGATCACTGGAGCTAGAATCGTGCATATTGACTAAGTTGACAAAGCCCTCCGTCCCCGTCAACTTAGTAGGCCCACAAGTCAGCCTGCCACTATATTGGGTCCCAGCTAACAGGGGGAGTATTCATTTTTTTTTGTGTAATAAGGAGGCACTTCCTTGCGTGCGAAGATATAGCTGGTGGGTCCGAGATGTCAATGGCGGTAATGTTTTTTTGCGAAATACTAAGGCCCTTTCGATGGGTCCCTGATGTCGGGTGGACGAATCATTATTTTGCGCGTAATAAGGAGGCATTTCCTTGCGTGCGGCCGTGGACCCAGCTGTTGGCCTCTCCATGTACAGTCCACTTCAGATGCATGTCGGTCGTTGACCACGTTGACCAGGCCGCGCCAAGAGCACCAGGGCGGTGGACGACGGTGAGGCCTAGGAAGGGAACGACACGGAGGCAGGGAAGACTCAACAGTTGTTTCCCACACGGAGGGGAGTACGAGTGAACGAGGGTTTACTAGTTTGTCTGCCGTCGCCGGAGAATAACAGCAGGTGTGGGTGAGTAGAGGGATGGCTAGGCCAGCGATGGGAGTACGATGGGGCGGTGAGGCTGCTTGGCAAGCACAGCCGCCACGGGAGGAGGAGCGAGCAGTCCGCTTGGCGCTTGTTTGAGCGGGGAGCAGGAAGAGCAGAGATTGAAGAAGACGACGGCCGTTGGATGGCCATCCAACGATCCTTTGCTAAAGTCGTCAACCTTTTTTTTAGGAAAGCCTCAAATCTATGGAAAACATTATACAACCCATCTGCCATTATTTCTAATAATTTACAACCCATTTGCTAATTCTTAAGGTTTTTTTGGAGCCCATATTCTTTTTGTTAGTATTACAGCCCATATTGTGGCCACGGTTAAAAACTTATACGAAATTTTGCATATTTCGGTGCGGTCCGAACTGTTTTTAATCCCAAAATTTTGACTCACATTCAAACTGATTTTAAAACTAAATGTATATCAATATAAAATCCAACAAATTCTCCACGCATAAAAATTAATGTAATTTAAAATCTCGAAATGAAAAAAAAGATATTTGAAACTAATTGCCGCTTTGATGTGTTTTAAAAATGTACAACCCATTTCTCATTACTGATGGGATCATTTTCTCGGCCAGCCGAATGAAAGCTCTCCTCGTCTTGAAAGATTTGCAGCCCAACAGGCCTGACAAAGCGACTTACTTGGCAAATCACAAAAACTGGGCTGTGGTCGTGGACCCAGCCTATCGGCCTCTCCACGTCTGATACTCTTCCGATGGAAGTCGTTCCTTGACCACGTTGACCACGCCGCAGAGAGCACCACGGCGGTGGACGACGGCGAGGCCTAGGAAGGGACAACGGAGCCGGGAAGACGCGTAGTGGAAGCCCGCGAGAGGAGTACGAGGTTCACTTTGGTTCGGCTGCGGTGTGAGGCTGCCGTCGCCGCAGGCCTGGCCAGCGGTGGGAATAGTAGGGGGCGGTGAGTCCTCCGCGGCAGCACAGCCGGCCACGGGAGGCAGGAGCATGAGGCACGGCCGGCGCTGGTTTGGACGGCTGGAGCAAGAAGACCAGAGGTTGAAGAAGTACTACGGCCGTTGGATGGACATCGTACGGTCACTGGAGCTAGAATCGTTCATATTGACTAAGTTGACAAGGCCCTTCGTCCCCGTAAACTTAGTAGGCCCACAAGTTAGCCTCCCACCAAGGTGGGTCCCAGCTAGCAGGGGGAGTATTCATTTTTTTGTGCGTAATAAGGAGGCACTTCCGGTGGGTCCGAGTGACAATGGGGGATGTTTTTTCACGAAATCGGTGGCCCGTCGGTGGGTCCCAGCAGTCGTGGGCAAACATTTTTTCGCAAAATCGGTGGCCCGTCCCAGGGGTCCGTCTTTGTCGATTGGAGGAATCATTATTTTCCGTGTAATAAGGAGGCACTTACTTGCTGCGGCCGTGGACCCGGTGAGACTCTCCACGTCTGATATACTTCCGATGGAAGTCGTTCCTTGACCACGTTGACCTCGCCGCATTCCGTTGCATGCATGCGTCCATGGGCGTGGTGCGTCCCCACTGTCAGCCTCTCACGTACAGTCATCTTCCGATGACTCTCGGTTGTTGACCATGTTGACCACACCGTGCCGAGCGCACCTGCATTCGGAATGACCGGAGATGGGGAAGACGGGCGGTGGAGTCGCAGATGAAGAGGAGGGAAACTTCATTGGTTTGGTGTGCGGCAGCACAGCCGCATGGTGCCACCCACGGGAGACAGGAGCAAGAACAGAGGTTGAAGAAGGAGCACGGCTGTTGGATTAACATCCAACGGTCCAGCTGCTAGAATCATTTGTTGATTAAGTTGACAAAGCCGTGCGTACACGTCCGCTTAGCAGGCCCACAAGTCAGTCACACCGTCGACGGGTCCCAGCTGTCAACGGGATGAATAATTTTTTTCGCAAAACAAGGAGGCACTTCCTTCCGTGCGAAGATACAGCCGGTGGGTCCTAGCTGTCAGGTGGAGGAAACATTTTTTTCAGCTTAATAAGGAGGAACTTTCCTTGCGTGCGACCATGGACCTCGTGGGTCCTAGCCGTCGAGCTCTCCATCTGATCCTCTTCCGATGACTCGTTTGTTGACCACGCCGCACCGAACACAGCGAGGCGGTGGACGACGGCGAGGCCCCGGACGGGAACGACTCGGAGATGGGAAAACGCGGCAGTGGAGTTGCAGATTGAGAGGAGGAGAAGGGTTATAACTGGTTCTGTTTCAATTCATATCAAACTCAGGTTCACAGGACACGTTCATATTCATAACCAACATTCACTATCAACAACTCAAAAGATTGATATATACACAAGCTCAACATATCTATGCATCCAAATGATTGATAGATCACACGACAATATTCATACATAATTCACAAAAGATTCAGATATACACATGTTCGGTATGTTTATGCATCCAAATGATTGAGATCACAGCCAATATGATCCATGGAGAACTTTAATTACCTAGGGTACAGATTGGTAAATGGTGTTCAATCGAGGTACTTCTTGCTAAAATTAGTTCTTGTACGAGTAAACTTTCGAGTACATAAGAGGCAGCATGACAATCTGAACTTTGCTTGTAGGTTTATCCTCAAATA
This sequence comes from Aegilops longissima, assembly GCA_021605205.1. Taxonomy (NCBI): domain Eukaryota; kingdom Viridiplantae; phylum Streptophyta; class Magnoliopsida; order Poales; family Poaceae; genus Aegilops; species Aegilops longissima. The sequence goes on from CM038679.1 coordinate 561,523,160, forward strand.
GTGGCCTCGTGTCGACGGAGGTTTGAGCAACTTGGCCACTACTTTCATCCAACTAGTTCTTGGCTCATCTTGGTCCTGTATCTCGCCAAAATTCTACATTGCAGACGAGAAAGGAGGCGGTTGAGAAAATGAACCACCCAAATTTTTTGTGCAGTTCAACTGAAATGGAGCATCCTTGGCGTGCAGACTGATTAAGTCCCAGATGAATATACGCGTCAACCAACTTGTCTAGAATCTTTAGACTCCATGCCATATAGTTTGCTACCATATGTGCCGATAACCAAAAGGCACAAGTTGGGACCAAAGACTGGACTGCGTTTTTCTAGGCTATGCACCAAGCAATATTTTTGGCATTCACTCTCCTAATACTTGGAGTTTGACAATTGGTTGACGCCGGTTGATACTCGAATGAATATAGGCACTTCTTGTCAACATCGATTCTTGTCTGAGTGAACTTTGGAGTACATAGCAGCAACATAAGTACCTGTCCATCGGATCATTTTGAGCAGTTCTAATGAAATCACCCGATGTAATGATTTGCCTACGAGTTCAGGCTCCAAATTACTCCTTTATGAAATCGGCAAACAGTAGCACAATACCAAATTACCAATACATATGACAGGCACAATAATCAGGATAAAGACCAGTACCAACCTGTGTGAGGTAGCATATCAATTACTATTTCCTTTAACTGGAAGCCGAGATAAGCCAAGCGACTGACAGCAAAGGAAGAAAGCAAGCGGATATTAGCGACTGACAGGAAAGGACGGAAGCTGTCGAGGCAATGAAGCACCCAAAGTTTTTGTGCAGTTCCACCAAAATCGAGCATCCATGTTGGCACATATATTGAGAGAGTGAGATTACTGTAATAGTGGGACTAGTTGATGAAACATACACTAACAAATAGAAGCACCCTCATTATCTTAATGGGTAAAGTTAGCAACATAGTAGTCTTGCTTAAAGAGAGGTATTAGTTTATTTAATCAGTGCCAATTAGCTCAACTCAACACTCAAAGCATTGCCATTTATCATAGGTTGCAAAACTTAAAAGTGCAAAGATAAAGGAGTTTCTCATGACAGTAGCACGATACAAATAGAGATGACAACAAACTAATATGGATGAAGGCCTTAGGCCCGTACCAACCTGAGAAAAAAAGCTTATTCATGTAGTCCCATAAGAGATGATAAAGCACTCACTGGAATCACACAATAGTATATATTTTTGTGCACTTCAAATGTATGGTTGAAATCACTCTTGTTTACCAGTCTTTGAGATTATATCGAAGATTATCAAGAACTTCCAGCAGAGTTAAAGCACTGGCTGGGATACAGTTCATTGTATTGTCTTGTGTAGTTCCACTAAAATGTATGATTGGCACAACATGATCCCTGTTTGCACAAGTAGGAACAAGGTGAAACCTTCATTAGCTTAGTGAGAAAGGATAGGAAGACATTAGCATATTACTCAAACAGTAGCATCAAATTCATGATGGACAATACGCAAAACATTGCCTCATTGAACCAATGGCAATAAATTGACATGCAAAACAATAGCACTATTATGTCATGACACTAATAATATTCCCTCCCTGCTCCACCACATGATTCACCTCCATAGACAAACATTCACACGTACATGATTCAGCATAGGGTCCTACTAAAGATTTGTTTAACTCCAACAGAAAATTAGGCAAGAATAAATTAGTGGTACTTAAGTGCTCCTAATTAATTAAGTGAGACATCGAAGTGGAAGGGCTCCCTAGAGGATCGTCTCACATGTAAGGTAGTCGCTGCGGAGCCCTTGAATAGCCTCGGCCGAGGCCTCGGCTTCAAACAAGATCGCCTTGGCATTGTTTATTCTTCTTCTTCTTCCTCTTCATGCTATGTTTCTCTTTCTCCTCACCAGTTGGTGAAACCAAGTACATGATTGGCCTTCTAATTCAGAATTGGTTTTGTCGGTGAGGAGTACAAGTGTACTAGTAAAAACAGCATTATTTTCTCATGGCAATGGAAAATAGAGATGAACACATGCATTAAATATCATTCTTACCTAAAGGAAGGTTATTGCGCCAATATGGATGATGAGGATTGGAACACAGATCTCCCTTTGTGCAGTTCCACCAAAATGAACCAACTGTTCCATCTGACATTCCAGTTAAACAACACAAAAGTCACTTCTTTTAAGAAGAGTTTTGTGCAGTGCACCAAAAGGTCACAACAGCAACCAGGTGAATTGGATATCCCTGTTTGCACAAAAAGGCACAGAGGAAACAGTCAGAGTCTCAAACAATTACAGGCAAAACATTTGGCTAAACTTGTCAGAGTCTCAAACAATTACAGGCAAAAACAGTGGCATGGCTTCATTTTTACTAGGGACATTATATTAAGAACAGCTAAGGCTGCGTTCGGTTCACACGTTTGGTGCAGGATTTTCGTAGAAACACAATTCCTACTGTATTCTTTCCCTTCCAACCGTTCGGAACACAGGAAAGTGAATAGTGTTTCATAGGAAAGCTGGTCTGGTAGTACTGATTCCATCGGATTAGAAACATCCACGCGCTGCTCATTTTTTGGGCGGAAGCCCGAGGCAGGCGCTCGCTGCCATGCGTTAGACAGGTTGCTGTGATGTGTTTGCCGGAATAAAAAAATCAACCTATGTGTGGTATGTGAGGTGAGGACAAGAGTAGTCACTGTGCAGCTGAATAAACAAATAGCATCTCATACTGCCAAGCATGCTACTCTAAAAAACAAATCTGTACATTTCCGTAGTCCATCCGAACACATTCTCTTGAGAGTTTCCTCCGGTTCGCTGTTCCATAGTTTTATACCTACATTCCTTTCCTATTCCTCTATTTTCATCAAGACCTATGTTTTCTGCCCCTTTATTCCGACCGGAGCCTAAATATTTGGTATAAGGGCATGGGACAGTGGGTGCACCAGCAGTACATCACCATGTACGTAAACAGGGGCATAAAGTGGTGATTCATAGTTTGTTGCCCCGAGAAACAAACATCCAAGAAACATATCTGGGTTGGTCCCATTTTTGTTCACTCTAGCCACCTACTCCTATGTGTGGATAGCAAATCTAGTCCTGGTCATACCACTGTGTACAGCGTTACCCCTATATTTCCCTTTTCGACCAAGAGACCGGTTGGATGACCAGTCTGTACTACTTTCATCCCCTTTCCTTCCTGTTTGTACCAAGTCCGATGTACATACTAAATTCCCCCACCCCCACTTTATTTCAATGACAAGTATTTTTGGATGGAGGGAGTACAAGATTCGACTCCATGAAGTAGCTTTACCTCTAACAATAGAAGAAAAAAATAGGTGACGTTGGACCATCCGATCGAGAGGGGCTGAGAGGTAGAAAATGATGCACTTGCAGCGACGTAGCGAGCTAGGGAAGTAGAGCTAAGGCGGTTTCGAACGAAGATATACCTGAAGTTCATCGGGATGTGGATAGGTGGGCGGGGAGGCGGATCCGCCCACGAGCAACGCCGAAGGATCGGAGGACCTCCAGCGCCGGCGCCGCCGAGATAACGGTGCGGCCGGCAGTGGGTCTCCTCCCTCGCTGTCGACGACGGCCCAAACGCTGCCCCTCCTCCCTTCACCGGCGGAGGGGATACGTCGGATCTGTAACCAGCGGTGAGGATAGAAAGCCGTGTTTTTGAAGGAGAAAGACAGGTTACTACCCCTATCTTGTTTAGATCTGGAGAGGATGAGAGTGTGTGAATAGAGCAGCCCTAGCAAGCAAGCGCGGAGGCTCCGGCCTATATATAAGTAGTGGGGTAGTTTTCCTTTTTCACTCCATCAAAACAATCGTTTAAAATTGTGTACTATACTTACATGCCAGTTTTTTTTTTGTTGATTGTTTTTTGAGATAGCTACCCGCTTGTTCCAAGTGGTGTTACGGTGTGCCAGGTCGCACTTTGTATCGTTCAAGTCTGGTAGTACTACAAGTCCCTCCATTAAATGAACAACCACCCCCTCGTAAAAATTGTGAACAAGCCCACGGCTAAAATTAGCGGAAACGTGGGTTGCCCCAACATGCATTATTATTTATATTTTCTACTCCTCCGCTCCTAAATATAAGTCTTTTTTATTAGCCACACCTAAGACAAGAATTTTTTTATTAGCAGTGAACCCCACATGTCATAGACACAAAAATTGTGGCAAGATTCCCTTAGGCAAGCCAAAGTGTGTCTAACAATTTGAGCAACTCAGGTTAGGCAAGTGTGGCAAGTGTGGGAAAAATAATGTGGCAACATAAGACAAACATAGTCACAATCCAAACAGCCCCGTGATTTTTTGTGACATGCATGAAAATTTGGTTAGTTAAATTTATAGTCAAAATTTGGCAAGGTGCATCAAATCAACACATGCAAGTATCAAAAGGAAAGTCACGGCATGCATGCATGCGTTGTACTCCCTCCGTTTCCAAATATAAGTCTTTTAGAGATTGCAACAAGTGACTACTCCCTCCGTTCCTAAATGTAAGTCTTTTTGGGATTCCACTACAAACTACATACGGATGTATATAGACATATTTTAGAGTGTAGATTCACTCATTTTGTTTCAGTATGTACTCCGGTTCATAGTGAAATCTCTAAAAGACTTATATTTTGGAACGGAGGGAGTACATCTGGCAGAATATGTCTACTCCTACATATGAAGTAGCCCATTTGAAATGTGTAAAAGAGTTTTATCGAATGCAGTGCTTTGATGTGTCGCGTCAACTCATACAAGCCCGAGAAATTTGATTACTACGACGCCTCTCCTCGCGGACTGAGCTCGTGCCTTTATCTCGCACTGCCTTTGTTTGCATGACAGGTGGGCCAACCACCTGTTGGGCCCACCTGTCATGGACGCAAAGGCAGGAGCAAGTAGAAGCTTTCGCTACACGCTATCCCTCCCGCACGAGGTGGACGGACATGCAGCAGTGGATTCGATACTGTAGAAATAGGGGTAACATCATTGTTCGTCTTCTTGAAGAGGCGAAGAGCCAAGTGCAAACCGAACGTGGCAGTTGTGAACGCTCGCGTGGTGCGGTTCCTTGGAGTACTAGCCAGGCTCTTGCATGAGACAAAATTGCTATTGTTTAACAATTAAACTCCATTATCCATTGGTTGATACTCATTCTGCATAGGTCCACGCGCTTAGCACCGTTTCCTCCTGGGGTCACCAATGTTTATTTGCTAATTAATAGCATTCCATGCAATGAACTAGCCATTGCAAGTCATTAAAAGCATGCACACCTCTCATCTCTTATTGGTTGATACGTATGTCAAGAAACAAGAAACAAGGTAGAAGTTAATGCACCGCGCCTAAGTGTTTTGGGACTATTTGGTTTTCGTAAGATGACTTACACACCTAGACGGAGGGAGTAGTATAGACCTGTAAACCGGAAAGGAGTATTTGCCTTTCTAGAGATTTCAACAAGTGACTAGACTTCAGCTCAAAAAAAAACAAGTGACTAGACTACACCGTGTGCAGTACCCCCTCCCCTCCGGTTTATAGGGCTCAAATCTCAAATCTCATGAACCAAGGCATTTTGCGATTGGAGGAATGTATCTCATACTTTACAAAACTACCCTAATTAACCTTGTGCATTAATTAAGTAGTTCTCTCGTTTTCCTCTCCGTCTTGGTCGCGGTGTAAAATATTGAGGCTAGCCATAGTGGGAGTAACTTAGGTAGTAACTTAACACATCCCAAGACAATTTTTCTTATGTGGCAAGTATTTAATGAGGAAAGAGGTGCTTGTGGTAACATAATATGTTCTTGTAACATAGCGCTTTACGAGGCAAAATGAGTCTATGAGATAATAAATGAAGCAATCTATGATACTACTACTATGTTACTTTGCACTATGGAGGTACTCCCTCCTTTGCGGTTTATAGGGCTTATCTTAAAATTTTCGTTTTCCATTTTATAAGGCTCAATTTGGTTGTTCCCAATCACATGTTCAGATTTCAAGGTGCATTAAATCATTGCATGCAAGTATTAAGAGAAAATTGACCAATGCATGTAATTTATGCATGCATGCATTGCAATTAATGCATTGGTAAACATACTTTTTTGAGGAAAACAAGAGCATTAATTGGGTGCTTTTGCAAACTACAAAAGTATTCCACCACTCACCATCTACCTTGGTTGATGAGATTTTTGAATTGAGCCTTATAAACCGGAAAGGAGGGAGTAGTAACTTACACTAGTGTCATATGCATGACACTAGTCTAAGTTACTCCCCACTATGACCAGCCTGAGAGAGTGCTTTGATACGTTTTAGTCTCATGACTAAACGTAGTAGGACTAAAACTTGTTAGCCTCATCCATGCTTGGATCCAAATACTAAAGAGACTAAAATCAAGTTAATGACATTTCAAAGCATCCGGGCCCGTGTGCCATCCACCAGATCACAGCGAGGTGCTACGATCGAGACTCACTGTCACCCGGTGTGGCCGTCAGACCGATCATATCACAAAACCCACACCTTTACCCGCAGTGGTAAGGTGGCCTCCAAGTTGGACTGGACGAAGCAACCATCATTTCATTGGAACGCTCGTTCAAGCCCTTTCTTCCCTTTCTTGAAGAAAACCTCACTCCAGGCTACTCACTTCTGCCATTTTTCTTCTCTACCGACGAAGGAAAGGTGGGAAAATCAGTTATGCTGCTATATTTTCATTCCAATAATCTTCTTTTTGCGAAGCACTGACCGATTCTCACATCCTATTCTTTTCCCGTTTTCATTGCGATTGTGGTTTCCTTTCGATTGCTTTTGTTTGTCAGTTCATTGATGGATCCTGGAGCACTAGGCAAAGAGTTGCCGGCGGACAACCCACTGGAGACAGCGATCTCCAGGAAGTGAGCACCGACCAAAGAGTTGACCATGTTGGCGGGCCAACCCATGGAGACGAAGAACTCCAAGAAACAAGCACTGGCCAAAGAGTTGAGGACGTTGGCGGACGAACTCCTCAAAGAAAGTTGGAAGAATAGCAAGGGCCCCACCGTGCCTACCCCAGGAGCTCTGATTGCCACCTATGTGAGGCTCAAGACCGAGTTTGAGGAGATAGTCGCCGTTGATAAGAAGTATTCCCCTGGCAAGGTGATGGCCCCCATCGAGGACGAGGAGATGGCCCCCGTAGGGATGAGATCCCCCGGTGAGCTGCATAAGGTAAAAAATAATGGCTTATTACCATAGTTGTGGTTTTTTATTATTTGCAATGTGCATGCTTTTTGATTATTTGCAATGTGCTTGCTAATATGTTAGTGTTGTGCAGGTGCGGTGGTTGTCCTTGATGATTCGATGTCGTGGCCCGTCTGTTGGCATCGCCCGGAGATCGATTCGATACCGCTGTCCATCCTGTGGCATCGCCCCGAGATCGATTCGATGTCGCGGTCGATCCTGTGGACATCGCCCGTAAATCGATTCCCATGCCGTTGTCCGTGCTGTGGTCATTGCCCGAGAGATCGATGACAAGAAATAGTTGGTCGCGCTAATCCTTCAGGGTAGTTTGCATTGCCCTGTGTTTAATTACCAGAATGATGTGTGTTATCAAACCATCTTAGGGCTAGTGCACTGTCTTGTGTGGGCGGATCTTGCTACTTTTGTTTGATAGTGAATCATGCGATGAATCATGTGAACCCTCTCCGAGTTATGGAAACAGATGTATCCTCACCAGCTTTTGATGTAATATATGGCATGCTTAGATGTAAGTTTGAACTTTTTATCATATCAGCAGGGCTTGTTTGATGATTCTTGGTGTTAGTAGGCTAGCTACTGTGCGAGCTATAGTACTTGCAAAACACTCACCGAAGAGAAATGTTGGGGCTGATGAGCTCATGGTACGCTTATACTTATCCCTCGTCGATCGACCAATAGCCCTAGCTCCTAAAATTGTAGGCTTAGCGATCGATCAGACAATAGTCGACATACATTCAGGCCTCATTTGGTTCATAGGGTAGGAAAATCGTAGCAAAAGTACAGAGAGCGTGCAACACAAAATCATAGCAGTGCAGCGTACCCCCTCCGTTCCAAAATAGATGACCTAGGCGGGCTAGTTTGGCCTAGTGGGTTTCAGTGATATGACGTGGTATAGTGCCGTCCAGTCTTCGCGTGTGGTAGCAGTATTGCGGGTACAGTAAGTTTTCTTGAAGAAGCGGAATTCAACGAAGTCATGATGGTTCCTTCGTCCGAACAACTTACGTGAGAAAGGTTGGGCCTGCGATACGACCGGGGTAGACCAGGATAATTTTGTGCATGGCAGGTGGACCAGGATGGTCGACGTCCCACATGTCGGCGAATGAAAGTATTCTTTCCGATATAGAGGACGAGCAACGAGTATTCATTGTCTATTTTTGATGAAAGCTATTGTCTCCATTGTTACTCCTTGACTTTGTCAATGCCTCTCTCTCCTCCACATAAGCGGGGACTACTTGATATGCATGCAGCGGGCAGCTAGCATCTTGAGGGGCCAGCCGGTGAGAGCGGGCTCCGAAAGCGGTCCGGACTCCAGCATGGCCCACCTCACATTATCACCATATATTTCTTGGAGTCCGTCTTGGTGGGCAGGCGATCTCTTCTCCTCCCCGTTTCTCTCTTCTCGTGACGACCCACGAGCGATTAGATTTCGCTATCGATCGTTTATTCAATTACGGTCCCACATGTCGGTGAAATTGCAAGACAACGCGTGTCCCTTTGGTGAGCGGCGTGCGAGCCGGACTGTCGGGTTGCGGCAGCGACGAGTCGTAAGTGTGCCGCCTTTTCCTTTAGAACTTGCGAAGCGTAACATTTTCGCGCGATCCATCGATAGAAATCCAGAACAAAATGACGAGGGCGGTGCTTTCCCGCTTGTTAGGCGGGCTAGTTCGAGTGATATGACGTGCTACAGTGCCATCCACTTGCTCCATTTTTATGTAAGCAAGAGTTTACACTCGTATGCGGGAGGAGTGCGAAACACCGCGGATCTGATTTTGATCGAGGGAAAACTGTTCCCTGCCAAATAATGGAGGATTGTTAGAGATTATAGCATGATAGTTAGGGCATCTCCAGCGCTGGCCCACAAATTTACACTGGCATCTGTCCGAGGACACTGATGGATGCCATCCGATGCTGCCCGCATACCTTTCGACAACTATATGAACTAACCAGATGAAATTCGTGCAAACAAAGCAAATTTCAAATTAACCGGATGAAATTAACCGGATGAAATTCATTACATTTCGAAAACTTTTCCTACAAACTGGACGAAATTCATTACATATTTCGTGGTGGAGCAAGGAACCTCGTGGTGGAGCGTGTGCACTCATAATATTTAATATTATTCAGCGATATAAAATTAACCAATCATCTCCACAGTGGACTGGAAGAGTACGAAACACGGCAGCCCAGTGTAGTTACATCATACTAGTACATGGCTAACCCATGCTATCACCATATTTCTTGGCTTCCGTGCGACACCTATCTCTAGTAATCCAGCAGCCTATATCGCTTCTCCCTCCTCGTCTCTATCAAAGTGCGGCGGGCTGGCGTTTCTGCCGTCTATTGAGGTCGGTTAACTATCACATGTTAGCGACATGCCAAGAGCATTCTAAAAAATTCCTTTCACGTTCCGTTTTCAAAAAGAAAAATATCCTTTCACGCATTTAATTTGCTGTATGCTTTGAGCAACTTGCATGTCCTATACTGCTCCTGTTTGATACTCTAACTTAGCTAGAGGTTAGACTAACTCATGACTAACCCTGAACTAATTGTAGCCAAAGAGGTGTTTGGGTGACAGGGTTAGATTGACAATAAATGCACTTCATGGAGAGAGAAAAGTGATTTTTCAGTGGTCCCAATGAGAACTATCTCCAGTTAGCACCTCTTGGGTGGGATAGTTTTTTTTGGTGGGTCCAGTGCAACTTGCTCCAATTTAAACCCTCATGCTTGGATACTTTAGGGCTATTTGAGCCCCAACTAGCTCAAACTAACTCTAACCCATGGATCCAAACAGGGCCTATGGCCAGTCTCGACGCGGAGCAGTCGCGTGCACTAGGAAGCGGCGCTCTCTCGGCCGTCGCGCCACTTCAAAGCCGGCGCCAGTGAGAGGTCGCCTCCGCTCTGGCCGGGCATTAATGCGGCACTGACGCTCCAGGCGATGCTCACCGTTTCACGCGGGAAGCACGCGCTGGCAAGGGAGTATAGGTTTTGAACCGTTTCAGGTGTAGTAGTAATGGTAGTTTGCAAAACTACTCAATTATTGCACTCAGTTTCCTAAGAAATTGTGGTAAAAAATGTTACTCCACAGCCCGCTTCCCTTCTCCTTCCTGCTCGTGATTTACGTGGCCATGTTAACATGGTTGTGTCAAAAAAATGTCACTTCCTGCTCGTGATTTGCGTTATATAATTACAAGCAAGATTATCGTGCATTGCACGAAACATCAATATGCATTTTTTTTACAAAACACCTGTTGTGATTTACCCATGCAGGAGTAATCCCATGTGTAAAAACTAATGATATCTCGAGAATTTTATCGGAAAACTGGTATCTCGAGAATGTCATCGAAAAATTGAAAGATGAGAGATGAGGCGAGGAGGAATGGAGCGTGGTGGTGACTGGTGGTCGGAATGGGCGAAGGCATGGGGATAGATGGCGCCGGCAGGCGGCAGCGGCCACCATGCATGCTAGATTGTTCCAGAGACTTATTCCTTTTTTAATTGCTGAGAAATGAGGTTGCGGGAGATAATGATGTGGAGAGAGGTGTGGGTATCTTTTGTAAAATTATCATAGTTTGCTTCCTATCCGTCGGATATAGATCATACGATCTGTATTACAAGATGGCGGGCACACCATCATCGCCAACTCATTTTTTATAAGGGATACAGATGATAAGTTTGCTGACTACTAAAGTAAAGTAGAATATATCCATGTTATGCAAGTAAATAAAGGTGATTGTTTATCATACGGGTAAGGTTGGATGAAGGGTGGTAGGAACAAATGCTCCGCCTAGAGCATGTGTGTGTGAGATGGAGTCTTAATGTGTGTGTGGTGTGTGTGTGTGTGAGAGAGAGAGAGAAGAGAGAGTGAGAGAGAGAGGAGAGAGAGAGAGGTGGAGTCTTAGTTTGTGTGTGTGAGAGAGAGAGAGATGGAGTCTAAGTGTGTGTGTGGGGGGTGCGTGTGTGTGTGTTTGTGTGTGTGTGTGTGAGAGAGAGAGAGAGATGGAGTCTTAGTGTGTGTGGGGGGGTGCGTGCGTGCGTGTGTGTGTGTGTGTGTGTGTGTGTGTGTGTGTGTGTGTCGGGGTCCTCTGTGGCGGATGTAATTTAAGTGTGCATGGCTTCATCATAGAGAGGTGATGTGTATGGCAGAGGCCACCAACAATGGGGTGCGAGAGAGAAAATGCCCGTGGGAGGGAAGAGAAGGTGCGTCTTGCGTGAGAGGAGTCGACATCGAGAGAACGTGTTTGTTCGAGAGACACCACGGAAGACTACTATATATCGATGGTGCATGTAGGCGGAATTAAACAAAGGGATGGTCTTATTGGTTTGGGGATATAGGGAAGAGTGAGAGGCGCTGGAGGGGGGGGTAGCTAGAAGGAGATTGTTAGTGTGAGTGTGTGTTTTGCCCATCCAGCGGAAGTTATGTGCACAAAAGAGGAGAAGCGATTCGTGTGGCGTTAGGATTGAGGGTAATTAACTACGTATGGAGACATAGAGACCTTGAACGTGCATGTGTGAGAGGTATACATGTATACGTGGGATGTGTGTGTGTGCGCGCGCGCATGATCGAGATAAAAGAAAGAAGACATAAGTCCTAAGATCAACGACATGGGAGAGACGGATCGGTATGACAATATGCATGCATGTGAGAATGCAGGGAAGAAGGCCCGACAATTGAGCATGTGTTTTTGTCTTTAAGAGATAGTGGCGTGGGCTGGAGCATGCATCTATGGCGAGCAGAGGGGGTGAGGCCCAACGATTGTGCAAAAGGGATCAACCTATAAATGCATATGTATGGATAGACATACATAGTGCGGGTGATAGGAAGCAAGACTCCGTGCGAGAAAGAAATGTTGACGGAGAAACTACAGATAGATACAGAGATAGAGATGCTAGCTAGAGAGACATCCGTTAGTTTGGGTGTCGGAGATGATCGTCGGGTGGTTCAAAGGGTGAAGTTATATATGTGTGTGAGAGGGCACTTGACTGCTTGCATGTAGAGAGAAACATATATAGTGTGCGTGATAGGAATCAAGAGTGAGGGCGAGAAAGAAGGTTGATGGAGAAATAGATAAATAGAAAGATAAAGATGCTAGCTAGTGTGCGCTAGAGATAGGAGTCGAGTGGATCAGAAGGCTGGGTTATATGTGTGGGTGTGAGAGAGATAGAGAGAGGGTGCATGTGAGTCACATACAAACAAATATCAGAGAGAAATGAGATCCAGAGAGACGGAGTTTTGTGTCTGCGAGAGAGAAAGATATTTCATAACGAGAGTGATAGCTAGAGAGACATATGAGGGAACGCAAGATATCTCTAGGGAGAGAGGGTGTGTTTGAGCGACATACAAGAGAACAATGGAGAAATATGAGACCCTGGGAGACAGCGTTTGTGTTTGTGTGTGAGAAAGAGATATTGAAGAGGAAGAGTCGTAGGTTCTCATATCTAAGGAGTGAAAGACATCTCTGTATGAGGGGTGTGCAAGTGGCACACATGGGAATAGGAGAAATGAGACCCCGGGAGACAAAGTTTTGTGTTCGTGTGAGAGAAAGAGACTCCACATGGAGAATCATAGCTAGAGACACATAGCAGGGAGCGAGATATACTTAGAGAGAGATAGAGTGATGAAGGTCGATGGAGAGAGTACCGTCAGTGTGTTATGAAGATAAAAGATCATTGTCAACATACAGGTAGCACGAGAGATGCCTGAGAGACGATGAACGCGTATAGGTCCAGAGAGATAGTCCTATATAAGCATGATGATAGCTATATGAGACAAATATCTGGATTAAAGGGGATTCAAATATTTGAACTGGAGATCACAACATCGATAATATCATAACGCAAATTGGTGTATCAAACATGCATATTCATTTGAATTTGGGCACACGTGTAATGTTATATAGTTTATCAATATTGGTGATCCATAGATTCTTCAATTACAAACAATGCATGGTTTATATGCAATTAGTGTCTAAACGGGATTACACTATATGTTGCGTGTGTGAAACACATTATACATGTTTGAGAAGTTAAAAAACCCCGCATGAAACACACATTAATTAGAGACAGTTAGCGAGGAATGCATACATTGGATTTCAACATAAAGTGGTTTCAAATATTTGAAAATCCAAATTGATGGATACAACCTTATGAATCTGAGATCATGCCATTTGTAAACCATATTTATGTATAAATAGTGTTGTGCTTTTGAAAGTATATATGTAAAAAATGATGTATATAGAATGTAATTCCAATTGAAAATGGATCCCGCCCAAAAAAATAGTAGAATACAAACGGGATTCGAATTGAGTTGGCACATTAAACATGCACTGTGCAAAATTTGAATGAAGCGGGGAAAGTCGCAGTAACCGCCCGAAACCAAAATCTGCGAGATGGAAATCACTACTGCCTATCCCTGCTGTGCAAAGCCTATCTGCTGGATTTCTATAGGTTTTGATAGGGGTAGGTTTGTAATTTCACCCAAACGTGACGTAACCGCCTCTCACCCGGATTCATACACGGTGGGCGCCAAAACACAGTGTGCCCTCGGCCGAAATTGACATCCTCCCCGATTCATATTCATACACGGTGGGCGCCAAAAACAAACTCTCGTCGGCAAATATTCGGTGTATGTGAGATTACCGTTCTATCCCCAACCGACTAATGTTGTTGTGATGTAGTAGAAATTTGAAACGGGGGCTAAGTTTGTAAATTTCCTCGCATTTGAGACAAGCACGCCCTGACTACATGGTTCCCCCCTTCCTCTCTACCTCCCTTTTCCCCATTCGTACTCTGTGGGCGCCAAAACACCCTCTCCACCCCACCCTCCTCCGTCCGCCGCCGTCCGCCACCCCATCCACCGTCGTCCTCCTCCACCATGCCGGAGCTGATACCCCGACGCCGCCGTCCATTACAAGAGATCGACCTCTCTCATCCACGCCTTCGGACCGGGATCCTTGCATCCCGTCCTCTCGCTTCATCCCCGCCGTCGTCCACCTTGCCGGCGCCGCTCCTACGACCGTCTCGTCCACCGCGCCCGCCGCCACCGTCTACCCTCCTAGATCTGCTTCCACGCCGCCGACAGCCATCGCTACCGCAGCACCGTCAAATTCTCAGCAGACGCGTACGCGGCGCCGCACCAGAGGCGGTACTCTTTCGTATCTGCTCAACTTATTTATCGCAGCAAGAAAATAGATCGCCACTGCTTTACTCTGATTTCTTGTCTTGGTTGCGAAGTTGCCTTTGTCCGGTTTGCACCTTCAGATCCGCCATGGCACGCTCAACACTATACTCCCAATGCTTATGGTTTTCCCCTTTTATATTCCACACTAGTTAAATCACAGTAGACTAAATTTCAAAATTGGATCATCGATTTTTCAGAGCTCGCGGAGTTCGCGATGCGATCAAGGGGCTCGGGTGGTTGTGGGGCCTCACGAACAAAGAAAACTCGACATGGGTGGGGGTGGGGTGGCGGAGGAACACAGCGGTGGGGGCGGTGGTCCGCCGGGCGCCTGTGCGGTGTTCTCAGATGGGAAGAATCACAGACGAGGAAGAAGAAGGGTTAGGAGACGAGGATCTTCATCCAACCGCCTGAAATGGTCGAGAGACAGCTGGGAGTTGCATTCTTAATGCGCCTCGTTCATCATGTGGGCACTACGCAACCAACATTTTATTATCCAAAATCTGCTTGCTCTTCTTTACCATGTTAGATAGTGCTGGCCTCAGACGCGATCGATAGGCTTTCAATTACTAGCGGCAATACAACACCGTATTTTCAAGCCGCCCACTTTCCGATTTATATATCGTGGTTATGGTGTACCCTCGTTATGTACACTATGATCTGCCTAGTTGTTGTGTGCTCTTGTTATCATGGTTTGGCAATAAACTATCTATACAAAGATATTATGAACCTATCATCCGCCAGCTATCCTTACTACGGAGCCTATTTTTGTGTACTTGTGCCAGATTATATAAATGCACACACGATATTACAACACACATGAGCTCTCTCATCAGAATCCAAGTGATAGCACATAAGTGTTTACTGGGCGCCCTATATTAGAATATCATCTGCATTACAAAGATAATCTCACAACTATTTATGTTTTCATGGTTCTCGATATTATACGCAATTACGGTGAATATCGAATCGCGCATCGGAAGAATATTGTGGAACACTGCAATGACTTACAAAATTGGCACCAAGGCATTGAGTGCCATTTTGGAAGCAATGAAACTCGACGCCCCCACCTGTTGATTCTTGTTCAGAATATCATTCTAATGACTATTCTAACCTCGAGGAGTCAAAGGCAGATGGCCTGTCCCGTTCACCGATCAAGGTGCCTGTTCTAATTTGGCAAGGTTTTATTGATTACGCGTATCTTGCATATGTTGTCTTGCATTTCTTCTACTTTTGTTGCACCACCATCTGCTTAGTTTACTCATCATATAACTCAAGATGCTATGCCTATCCATTATCAATACATATTCCATCTGTCCTCATACCATGTTTTTCCACTCAAATGTTGTTCTTGTGCATCAGACATCAAAAAGGAAGAGGGTGATTGCCGAACCTGAAGGAGCACCAGCAAAGTCCTTGAAAAACATGGTGGTGCCGGAGAAATCAGACGGCGCCCCACTTATATTGGCTGTACAACCAGTGACACAAAACATAGGACCGACTCAGCAGACTGTACCCATACTTCACTGGCCACACCACTAGCCCCACCACACAGGACCTGCACTCCAGCAAAAGGTATACCGATTTCATTTGCCATAGCACCAGCCGCACCACAGAAAAATCCCACTCCAGCAAAAAGTACAGCAAGTCCACCGGCCGAAGACCTATCCCAACTGCAGAGACGGCCAATTCCTGCAGATTGGAACCCCATTCCATTTATTCCCAGTTTAAAAGACAATGCTTTCAATGTTGTTAGGGACTACGTGCATATATTCCCATCATGGGAAGATTATAGTGAAGACAAACACCATTTTCACATCTTCCTGTCCAACTTACGTGTAAGTGCTATTATTCATGGTTATTATTTTCCTGTTTTCTGCTGATCGAACACATCAATGATTTACATTACATTGTTGTAACTAGGTGAGGGTCAATCTGGATAGTCATGACGAGCAAAGCTTGCTTGTGCTTTTCAAGGAAGCATTGCAGCAGTATCGGTGTTACCTGAGGAAATCACACTTTGATGGCAAGTCTATAAACGAATTTCCGGTGAAGTCTCATGTGCTAAATTTAGAAGACATTGAATGGAAAAACCTTGTTATGCACTGGTCTCGTTC
Organism: Aegilops longissima; assembly: GCA_021605205.1. NCBI lineage: Eukaryota > Viridiplantae > Streptophyta > Magnoliopsida > Poales > Poaceae > Aegilops > Aegilops longissima. The sequence goes on from CM038679.1 coordinate 561,539,657, forward strand.
CCAGGATGAGGTACTGTCTATGAAATCACATGACAATTTGAACTTCTACTTTTCCGCATGTGCCTTACGGATCTCTTTTGCAGGAAATTAGCTCGAAGAAGAATTCCGGTTTGAAAAGAACGACAGGATATCGCAAATATGCTGCCCGCTGCTTTGCTCTTGTTAGTACCTGTTGTCCTGTATCACTGTACTTGCATACATACCTGGTTCATTATGTGACAGCAGTATGCATGATAGCTTGCTTATCAATTGTTCGCCCAAATTATCGATCTGTATGAATGGTTACATTAGTGTAGAATATATCCAATGCCAATGAATTTTTTAGCTCTGCATTGTTCTTGTAAGTACATGTTGTCCTTTATCGATTGTACTTATATTGGCAGTAGTTGTTCATGTACCATCACTCTGCAGCTTATTTTCCTTTGCCCTCCATTTTCTACACATCAGATCTATATTTACTCTTACCATAAGGTTGGTACTGAAGAAGTTTAGTTGTGCATTGCTCTTGGCTGTGCCTTTTGCCTGTATCGCTGCACATACATTTATAGCTACTTGGTTATGTAGCATCACTCTTCATCTTATCTTAAATATTCTCCATTTTTTCACATATTATCACATCTATATTTACTCTTAACAGAATGTAGAATAAAGGCAATGCTTATGAAGAACATTCTGTGCTAAACTTCTTGAATTGCTCCCCCATCAGCATGGACAAGGGCTTTATAGAGCCTGTCTTCACCAGTAATGTAAGTTTGTCCTTCTCAAGCCTTCAAACTTTGTTGTGTATATTTGGTTAGGCATGACTGCAACAGCTGTTTATTTTTGGTGTTTGCATCAAATTGCATGTTTAAAGTTTATTATGTAGTTCATAAACAAAAGTTTGTCCTTCTCAATTTAAGTTTTTAGTTGTACAACCAAGTTCCTTCTTCATACCATGTAAATTAAACTATACAGAGCAAGTGATCTTCTTTTGCACTGCATGTATGCTTATGTTCTTTATCCGTAATCCAGTGGTGTGGTGAACCTACCCACTACAGCACAATGTCATATTCTGCAATGTCTTAACTATGAACAATGTCATATCATTCTACTATTATTTAAACCGCCGCTTTATTTGCCAATCTGAAATGGGTTAAATTGACAGCACACTAACCATTGATACTTATGAGTTCTTGATCTGTAATCCAGTGGTGTCGTGAAGCTGCCAACTCCTTCACAATGTCAATTCCTGATGTCGGGGAAGCTGATCGGACCCACGAACACCTATGGGACCGGCGGACCGAGCCCCTTTCGGTACGGTGGGGAGCGGAGATTGCACAAAGAGCAGATCGAGGCGAAGCACACGAGCAGTTTTACCCAGCTTCGGAGCTCTCCGGAGAGATAATACTCCTACTGTTGTTTGTCTGATTATATATGTTCTTGCTAGGGAGCGCTGAGAGCTACAAGACCTAGCGTGAGTGTCTCTGGTTTCGAATGAGTCGAACCTCCTCTACGTTGCGCATGGGCCTCCTTTTATATGCACAAGGGGTCACCGACAGGTGGCAACGTAGACAAGGGCAGAAAAGGAAAATGAGTTGCGGTTGGTACAGCTACTTTTACAGTGCATCCTACCTAACCCTGACGGCAGGGGACAAAGGCATTAAATGCCCGTCTAAGTCGACTAAACAGTGCAGAAAGGGACCGTCAGGGGCGCCACCGTTCGCCACGATGGCGATCTTGTCAGCACCGCTTGCCACCGCGCCCCGCTGGTTGCACAACCTCTTGCCACGCGCGCCTGGAAAGGTCCCATGGCCACACGTTGTTGGATGAGCTGGAGCGGAGGAACGGAGTGGTAATCTGCCGCGGCAAGCGCCTTGCCGCGGTTGTTGCCTTGTCGCGTCCGGAAGCTTGTCGCTCACTGGGACTTCCCGGCAAGCTCCTCTTGCCGGGGTCTTGTCTTCCATGTGCCCTGGTTGGCCTTCCCGACAAGCTCCTCTTGTCGGGGTCTTGTTTCTTTGGCTTGAATACTTTGTTCTTGAATGGCTCTAATGGAGCCGCGGAGGACCTTGACGATCACTAAGCAAGCCTTGCCGTGGGGTGCTGCGACTGCCCGTGCACGAGTTCGGGATACTAGGGTACCCCTACTCTAGTACACCGACAGGAGCCCCCGGGCCTGGGCCACACACGGTGCCGAGCACTGTTGGGCCAGGCCCAAAACAGTGCACGGGTATGCGCGGCCTAGGTCACGCCGTAACTTACTCCGGTCCCACCACGTCCCCCATGAACAGCACGCGTCGAACGCGGCGTCGTGGGAGAGATCGTGGGGGGTTTCTTTATTCGGAAAAGCGGAACGTCCGCACCCTCTCCCTCCCTATAAACAGGGGAAACAGGGGCAGTCCGCCCATCTCGCCATTTTGCTGTCCAATCTCGAAAACCACCGCTGCTCCTCCCCCTTCTTCTCAAGTCTGAAGAGAGCAGCGCTCCGTCCCCCATCGCCACCAGTACCACCAATGCCGTCGGTCTCCCTCACCGCCTCCGCCATGGCCCCGAAAGCTGACAAGGGGAAGGGCGTGAAGTCGGCCGAGGCGCAGCGGCTCGCGGCGTTGTGGAAGGAGCCATCTTCCCCTCAGCTCGCCGCAAGGGAGCCGAGGAGAACTACTACCTCTTCAGTCGACGGAACGCGAAGATCCAGCGCAAGACGAAGGTACTCCCACCGCTGCTTCGAATTAGCCCCAATGGGTACCCTTCTTCACGCTGTTCTTCTATTGCAGGCTCTGCCGCCCTTCTCTGAATTCTTCTGCGATATCATGAACACCTACGGGTTCCGCCTCCTTGATTTCACCCCCAATGCTGTCCTGACCATGGCAGTTTTCGCACACCTCTGCGAAAACTTTGTCGGAGTCCATCCCAACGTAGCCCTCTTCCGCCATTTCTTCATGCCTCGAGTTGAGAGAGGAGAGCCCCTTGCCGGAGGAATCGCCTGGATCTCAAGAATCGGCAAGAAGGAAGCCTATCTGGAAGGAGAGCTCCGCAGCAAGTGGGAGGAGTGGAGGGCAGATTGGTGTTGGATCGTTGAGGAGAACCCGCAGCCCTTCACTGCCCAGCGCCAAATCCCAATAGTGCGCGGCAACGATTGGAGCAACTTGGCGCCGGAAGATGCTAGATTGAAGATTTCCGTCACCCGGATCCTGCGTCTCAGGCTTGCCGGACCCACTGTAGGCGCCGTTGGCGCAGATTTCCTTCACCGCCGTATCGCTCCCTTGCAGGAAAGGAGGAGACCTGCTTGGGAGTTCCAAAATGCGGCGGATATCATGAGGCTGCGCCCGGGCCTTAACTTCAATTTCACCGTCTTGGAGTTGGATGCGATGCTCTTGGAGCTGTTCAAGCACGACCCTGATCATCCCGAATGGTTTAGGTTGCCGAGGGGAGTCGTTCCATTATGCAACAACTCCTCGCTCGACCGCATCCGTGCAATGATGCCGTTGCGCGACTCGCATGGGATTGCTCCAACCTGGCAAGAGCCTACCGATGACGTCGTGCGGGTGTTCTTCGACAGCTTGGAAGAAGTGCCGATCCGCCCCGACGAGCAGAAGGGCCTCACCCGCGACACCACTGACGACGAGATGCAGCGCATCGCCACCAGGCTGGAAGAGGCAGCAGCAGCTGCTGCCGCTGGCGAATTTGGGTTCACCGTGGAGGAGGCAGAGGCAGCAGAGGCGGCAAGCCTCGTCGAGCGAAAGGAGTTTGCCGGTGAGGAAGAGCTTGCCGATCCTGAAGCCGAGTCGAGCGAACCCGCCGAGGGCGCCTCCTCCCAACCTTCTAGTAGCTTGCCGCAAACGGATCCTCCAGCCCCACCAAGAAGGCGTCTTCGCAAGGCTGGAGATGAAATGGAACGGCAGACGGGCCAACAGCCGTCGCGCCGCGCGCCGCGCTCCTCCGCGGCAAGCACTGTTGCCGTGGGAGCACCTCACGCTGCTGTGACAAGAATCGGAGCGGAGCCTCCTGTGCCACCGCTGCAACTCCCGCCAAGCGGTCAAGGGAACCGACTCCTCCGCCTCATCGCACCGGAGGCGAGCCAGAATTCGATCTCTCCGCACTCAGCTCCGACGAGGAAGAAGAAGAGTAAGCTTCTGTGTTGTACTTGTATTTCTTCAATTTTGTTGCTTCGTCTTGTATCTGATTCGCTTCATTCTGAGCCCTTTCCTTTTCAGGACGCTGGCCCAAAGAGCGTCGAAGAGAGCCAAGACCCCGGTGGTTGTCATCGAGGACGATCCCCCCGAGGCAACAGGAGGCGCGTCCGAGACCCCCTTGCCGGATCCGGCAACCCTTCCTCAAAGCAGCCCCAGCACAGCCCCCAGCATAAGTATATAGTTTACTCTTTACTGTTGGGCGTGCATGGATGCTCTTCTCTGGCTGATATCTGACTGGTGGTTTGTGTAGGAGCAGAGCAACCTTACCAGGAGCGCCCGGAAGCCGCCCCTGAAATGCCATCTACTTCGACTACACCGCCAAGGGAGGATTCCCCGGCAAGGGAACGTTCTCCGGCAAGGGAGACTTCTCCGGCAAGGGACAGCACCAAAGATCCTCCGGTGACTGAGACCATGGCTGCAGATCCCATCGCAGGTAATCCTCTTGACTGAGAATTTCCCTTGGGTTCTTCTTCTTCTGATCTTGTTTCTGAATATTTTCTTGACTGTTCTTTCTTTGTCTGGTCGTCAGATCTATCCGCCGCAGAGCCGATGGAGACTGAAGTCGCCGGCGAGGAAGATGTGCGCGGCAATACTGAAACGCCGCCGTCATGGAGGAAGAGGCTGGCGCCGATGAGTCCGCCGGCGAAGAGGCCGCCAAGGCTACCGCCGCAGGGGCTGGAGAGGGGTCCGGCGATCGCACTGACGGCCCTGGGGCCGCAGGAGCGCTAGGCGCTACGCCGACCGCCGATCCCTCCGCCACTGCTGCAGCGCCAGTTCAAGAGCCCCAGCCCGGCGCCTATTTGAAGGCCGGCGATGGCGTCTTCATCAAGCTCCCCTGGGCGTCTATCTCGGGCGCCGGCCAAGGAGAGACCTTCGACGAGGAGCTTCGCCTCCGCTGGGTTGACGCTGGTTGACGCGTAAGCAAGCAACAATGGCGAGTCCGAGGAGGAGCAACTGCTGAAGAAGCTGCTGTCGCTCTACCGCGCCCGACAAGCCAAGTTGGAATCCCGGGAAGCGCTTGTCGTGAAAGCGGGAGCAGATATAGAGAAGCGCGCGGAAGAGCTCCGGGGCGCCAATCAATAAACTCTCCGGTCCTTGGCAAAGGAGCGGGGGCGACTCACCGAAGAGCGCACAGCCTTCATCCTCGAGAAGGCTGAGGTTGAGGAGCGGCAGCGGCTTGCTGCCGAGAAGCTATCTGCGCAGGAGAGCGAGCTGGCGCAGCGGAAGATCAATCTTGACAGCCATGAGGAGGAGCTCGTCGCGCGCGAGGAAACACTTGGCAGGGCTCTTAAGGAAGCAAAGGATGCTGCCGCAGCTGCCGAAGCCGCCAAGAAGGAGTTGGAGACGAAGGTGACGCAGCTGGAGGCCAATCTCCAGAAGAGTGGCGAGGAGCTTGCTGCACTCAAGCACGAGCGCGAGAAGGACGCCTACACTCTTGGCGAGCTGCAGGGCCATCTCGCCGAGAGGAGCAAGGAGCTCGACGCCGTCAAGGACTCTAAAGCAGATCTCGAGCTGAAGCTGACCACCCTGATGCAGACGCTGGACGGCGCCAAAGAGCGGGAGGTGGGCCTGTTGGAGAAGATCAAGGCCGATGAGGTGCTGCTGGCGAGCGCTACTGCCGCCCAGAGCACCTTCAGGGAGAATGTTGAGCACTGGACCGAAGGTCTTGTGAATGTTGCCGCCGCCATCGATAAGGAGCTGACGGAGCTGGGGATGGTGGATCTCGGGTACTCCTCCGACGAGCATCTCCAACCCAGTGCCAAGCTTAGCTTGTTCTTCAAGGGCGTGGTGACGGCACTCCAGCGACTCCGGGAAGAGATCCCGAAGCAGCTGGCCGAGGAATCGCGCCAGATCTACGCGGGAGCTCTCCAGAAGGTGTTGATGAAGGTGGCCTTCCGCAACCCAGGCCTCAACCTCACCGGCGTCCTCAAGTCCTTGCCGCCAGATGCCGACGTGGAGGCACTCAAGGCCCTTGTCGCACCCATTATGGACAAGGTGGGCAAGATCAAGAGGGTTGATGGCGACCGCGTAGACTAGGCCGCCAATTTTATCTTTTCCTTGCCGCTGTTTGATCATGTTAGGATAACAATCTATTAGAGCTGCGACAAGCTATTTTTAATATAACTCTATCTTGGGCAATGATTACAATGTTATTTCCTCTACTTGATTCTTTCCTTTGTATGTTTTTGCCCTACGCTTTTTAGGGGACTTGTCGGCGCGGGCACCTTTTGTCATGAAGGCCGTCTTGAACGTCGGCAGCCTCTTTGGCGGTGCCGCTCCGACAAGCAACCTTGTCGCAACTAGTTGCAGCTCACTTAAGTTGTTGAGCGGACTCGAAACAAAGTAAGAGCGCAACTAGCTACAAGTTGGTTCCTTTGCGCACAGGTTTTCCATACAAAGTACTGTCGTTCGAGGAAGATAACTTAAAAATTTAAAAACTGATTGCTCAAACTTTGGCAACTTAGCTTTTCTGTCGTTTGCTTCCCGGTAAGGTGAAACTTCCTCGAGCGACGCTTTGGTCCACACCATTATCTTCTCCTTTCCCCCCGGCTAACTTGTGTGCGAGGGAACCTTCCTTTCTTTTAGGAAAGAGAAAGAAGAGAAAATAAAGCCATGGAGCCTTGCGGCTCGTTATTGCTTACCGGGTGTAGGTGCTGCACAAAGTGTCAGATAAAGCACGCAATAAAATGATGAAAGCATGAAATTGACAAATTGTGCACAACGCATGAGTTTTACTTATGCACGGGATCTGCGCCCGGCTTTGTACAAAGGATTACATGCAACATCGGCAAGACTTGTACAAAAGGTGTTTGCCGGAACAGGTTAAACAGCGATTCTCTACGGGTAAAACTTACGAAGATGCTCGATGTTCCAGGAGTTGCTCACCGGAATGCCATCTTCGGTCTCAAGGCTGACAGCACCAGGCCTAGTGACTTGTTTCACCCGATAAGGGCCTTCCCACCTCGGCGTCAACTTGTTGGTATTCTTGGCGGACTGAACGCGCCGAAGAACAAGGTCGCCTTCCTCGAGACTTCTGGCACTAACTCTGCGGCTATGGTAGCGGCGCAAAGCTTGCTGGTATCAAGCAGCTCGTACAGCAGCCTGAAGACGGTCCTCCTTAAGGAGCAGCGCGTCATCTTGTCGCTGCTGCTCTTGCTCAAGCTCATCATAAGCGAGCACTCGAGGTGACCCGTACGAAGTTCCATGGGGAGAACTGCCTCTGCTCCATAGACTAGAGCGAAGGTGTCCGCCGGTGGCTCGATTTGGCGTCGTCCTGATCGACCAAAGAACCACCGGCAGCTCCTCAATCCAGTTTCTTCCGCACTTGTGCAGCCTGTCGAAAGTTCTGGTCTTGAGCCCTCGCAGCACTTCAAAGATTTGCCCTCTCCGCTTGACCGTTACTTCTCGGATGAGCAATGAAGCGAAGACTTTGGCGCCAAGATCTTGGACGTCTTGCATGAAGGTGGGGCTCGTGAATTGTGTGCCGTTGTCGGTGATGATCCTGTTAGGAATCTCAAACGGCAAACAATCGACCAAGAACTTGATCGCCGACCGTGCCGCCACCTTCCTCACTGCTTCCACTTCCGGCCACTTTGTGAACTTGTCGATTGCAACGCATAAGTACTCAAAGCCCCGACAACTACGGGGAAAGGGCAGAGGATGTCGAGCCCCTGCATCGAAAATGGCCGGGATAAAGGAATCGCCGGAGAGCTTGTGCCGGCTGGTGTATCTGCTTGGAATGGAACCGCACGCTTCACACTTGGTTACTTGTGCAGTTGCATCACGGAGGGCTGTCGGCCAAAGAAACCTTGCCGGAAAGCTTTACCGGCAAGTGTTCTGCGCCAATGTGGTGACCACATATGCCTCCGTGTATCTCCTCCAACAGCTTCGTCCATCTTCCGGTGAATACACTTCAATTTCACTGCTGAGTCTTCTTCGCATGCGAGATGCTGTCGACAAACTGGTACATACTTGACTGCCGAGCTACTCTTTCCGCTTCTTCTTGTTCTTCGGGAAGTTCCCCCGTCTGGAGGAAATGGACAATCTGTTGTGCCCATGCTGGAGCCTGCGGCTCGACAACAAGGACTAAAGGCACATCTGCTGCTGCGGGAACATCAGCTTCTACGGCGAGAACCTGCGGCTCGGCCGGAGCTTGACATTCCCCGGCAAGCTTGCCGGAGCAAAACTTGTCGGGAGCGTCTGCTTCAACGAAACAAACCCCCGGGTTAGTCGGAGCAGACTGCTCCTCATCAGTATCGATGTCGATCCTGGGGACCTTCTTGGCGGCGGCTTCGGGAAGCTCTGCCGGAAAATAGTCTCCAGAAATCAACTTCCTCTTCTTGTTCTGTCCAGTTGATGACGTTACAGTTGGTTGAGTCAGCTTGAGCACGAAAATCCCTGGTTCCATGTGTAACTTGAGAGGCGGCGACTTTGACAGCACCATCAGCAATATCATTTCGAGCTCTTGGAACATGTTCCATCGGAGGCCGTCAAAGTGCTCCTCTAGCTTTCTCACTTCATCAACATAGGCTTCCATCAACGGACTCTGATAATCCTTGTTCACTTGGCGGACGACAAGCTGTGAGTCTCCCGACGATGAGCTTCTTGATCCCAAGGTTCATCTGCGATCCTCGAGACCGAAAGCAAACCTTCATACTCTGCAGTATTGTTTGTTGCTTGCTCCTTGGGAAAGTGCATCTGGACTATGTACTTGAGGTGCTCTCCGGTGGGTGCTACAAGCAGCACGCCAGCACCGGCGCCTTGCAGCGAGAAGGCACCATCGAAGTACATCAGCCACTCTTTGCTTGCTTCTTCAACGGGATGCTCGTCTTTGGAATTTCTTCATCTTGCGCTACGCCCATTCTGCTATGAACTCCGCCAATGCTCTGCTTTGGATAGTTGAAGTGCTTTCAAACTTGAGGCCAAAGCTCGACAGTTCCAGTGCCCACTCGACAATCCTGCCTGTTGCCTCTGGATTATGCAATATCCTCTTCAGCGGAAAGCGAGTGACGACTGTTATCTCATGTGCTTGGAAGTAATGGCGCAGCTTTCTCGAGGCCATGAGGAGGCCGAAAAGCAATTTCTGCACACCAGAGTACCTTGACCTAGCCCCCGCAGAAGGAACCCGACAAAAGTAAACCGGGCGCTGCACCATCCTTTTTCGCATCTTCTCGCACGCGCCAGAGATCTATCCTTATCGGGACCGAGCTTGCCGGTGAAGCCCCCGCTTGTCATTTGGATGCATCTGCCATGGTTGCTAGCTCATCATCTGCCTCCCTCTCCGCTACTAACGCAGCACTAACCACTTGATTGGTTGCCGCTATATATAGCAGCAACTTCTCTTGCGGCCTAGGTGCGACAAGTATTGGAGTGGAGGACAGGTATCTCTTTAAGTCCTGCAGCGCACCCTCCGCTTCGGGAATCCATTTCATTGGACCTGCCTTTTTCAAAATTTTGAAAAATGGCAGGGCGCGCTCAGCAGATCTAGAAATAAACCTACTGAGAGCAACTATGCAACCGGCAAGTCTTCGTACATCCTTGACGCGCTTCGGTGCTTCAATCTGCTCAATGGCTTTGATCTTGTCGGGATTGGCTTCAATTCCCCGCTGAGACATGAAGAACCCGAGAAGCTTGCCGGAAGGGACTCCAAACACACACTTCTCGGGGTTGAGCTTGAGATTGATCTTGCGCAGATTTGCAAAGGTCTCATCTAAATCTTGAACCAGAGTTGCCCTATCCTTGCTTTTGACCACTATGTCATCCATGTAGGCTTCTACATTTCTGTGCATTTGCGGCTCAAAAGCATCATGAACTACTCTTGCAAATGTTGAACCAGCATTTTTAACCCAAAAGCATCCGTGATGAAACAAGTATGTGCCACATGGAGTGATGAATGCGGTTTCTCCTCATCCTCTTTCGCCATGAAGATCTGATGATATCCTGAATACGCGTCAAGAAATGAAAGTAAATCACATCCGGCCGTGGAGTCAACAATCTGATCGATGCGAGGCAAGGGAAATGGGTCTTTGGGACAAGCTTTATTAACATCGATAAAGTCGATACAAAGCCTCCATTTTCCGTTTGCCTTACGCACGACTACAGGATTGGCCAACCACGTAGGATGGAGCACTCCTCTGACAAGGCCTGCTGCTTCCAATTTCTTGATCTCTTCTGCGATGAACTCTTGGCGCTCCACCGCTTGCTTTCTGACTTTCTGCTTGACGGGCCGCGCGTGAGGACAAACGGCAAGATGGTGCTCAATTACTTTCCTGGGAACACCGGGGATGTCAGACGGTTGCCACGCAAACACGTCGACATTCGCCCGCAGGAAAGCAACGAGCGCGCCTTCCTATTTAGGGTCGAGAGTGGCATTGATGGTGAAGGTACCACCAGTGTCGTCCTCCTTGGCGGGCACCCTCCTGGTCTTTGGTGGAGCTGCCATCGTCTTCTTACACTTGCCGGTGGAGCTCGATGGTGCGTCCTCGACGGTAGCGCAGCACTCCGAAGAGGTGCGCTTGCCGGAGTGGGCATCAGAGCTCTTGCCGGACTTGGTCTTCTTCTTCCCCCCGGGAGCTTCAGCGGCAAGTGCCTTGCTATCTGTCGCAGCTGCTGCTTCCCGGTAGATCTTGGCGCAGATAAGGGCATCCTTCTTGTCGCCATGGACAGAAATGACACTTATCGGGCCTGGCATCTTGAGCAAGTTGTATGCATAATGAGAGGCTGCCATAAACTTGGCGAGTGCTGGGCGGCCAAGTATTCCATTGTAAGGTAATGGAAAATCAGCAACATCAAAAGTGACTCTCTCAGTCCTGAAGTTCAATTCGCTGCCAAACGTTATTGGCAACGTGATCTTTCCCTTCGGCTTGCTCCTTCCCGGATTGATTCCTTGAAATGTGCCGGTCTCTTCGAGCTCGCTGTCAGGGATTTGGAGTTTCTGGAGTACCGCGGAGGATATCAGGTTCAAACCGGCCCCGCCGTCAACTAGCATCTTGGTGACCTTGAGGTTGCGGATAGTTGGCGAAACCAACATCGGCAAGCACCCGACCGCGGTTATGCGATCAGGGTGGTCCTCAATATCAAAGATGATAGGCGTGCTGGACCATTTCAGAGGCTTGCGTGACTCGATGGATGGTTCTGCCGCATTGACTTCCCGCATCCACTGCTTGAGTTGGCGGTGTGAAGTATGTAGAGAAGCACCACCATCAACGCACAGGACCTCTGTGGCTTTCTGGAACTCCTGCTCGTCGGCCTCATCATCTTCCATGTCTTCATCATCGTCGTCATCTTCATCCTTGTCGCTGCCGCGGGGAGGTCTATCTCGTTGTCGCTGCTTGGCCTTGCCGCGGCGTCCTCCCCGGCCGGGACGTTTCTTGTTGGCTCCTCCAGCACCTTCTTGAGCCTTCTCCTTGTCACGCCACTCGTATTCAGCCTTCTGCTGCTCAACGAGCTGCTCGACCTTCTTGCAGCTCTGGAGGTCATGGCCCTTGGTGCGGTGGATCTTGCAGTACTGCTTGTTGGAGCCATCCTGCTTGTCGGCGGCTGCTACAGCCTGGTAGTTGGTGTCTGCGGCAACCTCCTTGCCGGAGCTACCAACTTTGGCTTTCTTGGCGCCACCTCCATTGCCGGACTGCTCGACAACTAGCACATCTCTGCCTTTCTTCTTTCTGTTGCTCCGCCGCCGGCTTTTCTTTGCCGGAGCGGACCCCTCACCGCCGATCTGTTGCTTCCATATTCTCTCCGGAGTCTCCTCCTTCTTCAAAGACGCACACTTGTCGGCCAGGGCATATAGCTCACTGACATCTTTGATCTTGTACATCGCCATCTCCTCCCGCATCCTACGATTCCGCACGTTCTGATGGAACGCGCTGATCGCCGCGGCAGGGTGGACATTTGGGATGTTGTGCTGTACACGGCTGAATCTCTGAATGAACTTGCGCAGGGGCTCTCCTTCCTTCTGGGCGAGCAGATGAAGGTCGCTCTCTTGGCCATGAGGCTTGTGGCCGCCTGTGAAGGCGCCGACAAACTGATGGCATAGATCTGCCCAAGAGGATATGGAGTTGTCCGGCAAGTGCATGAGCCAAGATCTGACATTGGGCTCGAGTACCAACGGGAAGTAGTTGGCCAGAATCTTGTCGTCTCGCCCCCCAGCAGCTTGCACCGCAATGGTGTAGATGCTGAGGAACTCCGACGGATGTGTCTTGCCGCCATACTTCTCGGTACATCTGGCTTGAAATTCTTCTTCTTTGGGCCATTGGACTTGCCGCAGCTCACGAGTGAACGCAGGGCAACCTACACAGACGGCAAGTCGCTGGTTCTTCGGGCGCATGCATATCGACAGAGGGCCCAGCGCGCTCGTCGGATTGACGTCACGCTTCTCTTCGGCGCTCGATGCGGGTTCGAGCGTCTTCTTGCTGTCGTTCGTGAAGAACTTGGCGTTGATCGCGACGAGCTCGCGGATCTGATGACGCGGTGGAGTCGCTGTCAAGGTGGATCCGGCGAGTCAGCGATCTTGGCCTTCGGGGTGGAGAGTGCATGGTGGTTGCACCCCCACAGGTTTCGTCGCCACCGGCTCGTGCCTTGTCGCCTTGCCGTGGCTGCGATGTAGTTGGTTGCCGCGGATTGTCGCCGTTGGCAAAGCCGATGAGACTCTGGATGGTGGCCCTCCATTCATCGACCTTGTCGGCTGTTGGAGGGTAATCTAGGAGCAGTTGAGCTCTCGCCAAAGCTTCTGCTGGAGTGGTGGGTGGCAGTGGCGAACGGTGCGAGGAGCGGGATATGCTCGGACTTCTAACTATGTTAGAAGGAGCAGTATCCCATCCAGGCGACCGTGCCTCGCTCGCTCCAGCATGTCGGCGTGCAAGCTGGTCTTGAGGGCCTCGGGATCCACCAGCTCGATCTTGATCCAACTAGCGTATGGTACTATGAATACCATGACGCTGTCAGTCCCGCGCCTCCTGAGATGGACGCGGTGCGTGTACGGACGCCGAGGTCTGCGCGGCCTTGTTCTTGGACTTGGCAGCATCATGGGCTCCCTAGCCGACGTCCGTTCTTCCACTGGTGTCTACCCCACCACCCATCTGCTCCGGTGGTGGTGGAATAGACGTGGACGGCTCCGCTGCCGCCGAAGCCTTCTTCTTCGGTGGCATGTAGAAGAAGATGATGGAGATGCTGCTCGTGTGAACGCTGGATCAGGTTCACACAGCCTCGACGCCCCCTACCTGGCGTGCCAAAGATGTCGGGGAAGCTGATCGGACCCACGAACACCTATGGGACCGGCGGACCGAGCCCCTTTCGATACGGTGGGGAGCGGAGATTGCACAAAGAGCAGATCGAGGCGAAGCACACGAGCAGTTTTACCCAGCTTCGGAGCTCTCCGGAGAGTTAATACTCCTACTGCTGCTTGCCTGATTATATATATTCTTGCTAGGGAGCGCTGAGAGCTACAAGACCTAGCGTGAGTGTCTCTGGTTTCGAATGAGTCGAACCTCCTCTATGTTGCGCATGGGCCTCCTTTTATATGCACAAGGGGTCACCGACAGGTGGCAACGTAGACAAGGGCAGAAAAGGAAAATGAGTTGCGGTTGGTACAGCTACTTTTACAGTGCATCCTACCTAACCCTGACGGCAGGGGACAAAGGCATTAAATGCCCGTCTAAGTCGACTAAACATTGCAGAAAGGGACCGTCAGGGGCGCCACCGTTCGCCACGCTGGCGATCTTGTCAGCATTGCTTGCCACCGCGCCCGCTGGTTGCACAGACCTCTTGCCACAGCGCTACCGAAAGGTCCCATGGCGACACGTTGTTGGATGAGCTGGGCGGAGGAGCGGAGTGGTAATCTTCATGACAAGCGCCTTGCCGCGGTTGTTGCCTTGTCGTGTCCGGAAGCTTGTCGCTCACCGAGACTTCCCGGCAAGCTCCTCTTGCCAGGGTCTTGTCTTCCATGTGCCCTGGTTGGCCTTCCCAACAAGCTCCTCTTGCCGGGGTCTTGTTTCTTTGGCTTGAATACTTTGTTCTTGAATGGCTCTAATGGAGCCGCGGAGGACCTTGGCGATCACCAAGCAAGCCTTGCTGCTGGTGTCTTGGATCGTCAGTGCACGAAGTTCGGGATACTAGGGTACCCCTACTCTAGTACACCGACACCTGGCATGTCTTGACTTGAACAATACCATATTGTGTTAATGCAATTTTAAAATGTGTCACTTTATTCGTCAGTAAGAAATGTATTGTCAAGACTTGATACTTTTATGTGCAAAACACATCATCTGTCTCGCTTGTTTATCTTTTGAGTGAGGAAGATATAAGTGTTGAACAAGCTTAGATCTCATCATCTTGCTTTCAGCTGCTTGCGCTGCAGCTCCCAGAGGGCTAACCTTTCTTGAACTCTATTGAAGTGTTGTCGGTTTGTATATTATTTTGTCGGCGTGTTTATTTGCACTGGTGGCGATCTTTGATGCCCAGTGTATGTAATCTGCTGTCTGCTTGTGCTTTATTATCATAGTGGTGAACTTTGATGCCCATTGGATGTAATATGCCATAATTTCTTTATTGTATAGTCTAGGTTTTTTCTTATTCATGATGCTGCAGTTATTTTACTGTATATATATCCTGTCTTCGCAGTAAACCGGCCAAACCGTAAAATTACGGTACATAATCGGGCCGTCATGCAATCATGATGTATGGTCCGCATCATGGGCCCTGTCAAACTGGCCCACTAGTAGATTCGGGCCTTTAATAGGCCGAGTAACCCCCGGCCCTCTTTTCGCAAGAAAACTCAATGGGCTTTTAGGAGGCTGGGAAGTAGGTTGGGCCTGAAATGTGCCAAATAGTTCACGGGCCGGCGGCAGCCCGAAATGGACCCCGACCCATGATTGTGCGAATCAATTCACGGGGTTTTAACAGGCCAAAGTTGTCTCGGTCCTTGTTTGGCCCAATCAGATATCGGCTGCGAGCAGGCCTGATGCAAACTGGGTCGTAGTTAGGCCCAACTATATGACGGGCTTTTAACAGGCCGAAATTAATATAGGGCCGAAATGTTAAATGGGCCCTTAACAGGCCGAAACTAATATCAGGCCTAATTACTAAATGGGCCTTTAGCAAGTGGGCCCAAAAGCATAGCGTCCAGTCAACGGGCCGAATCTGATATGGGCCATAATTGAGCCCAAAGCCTCTTAAAGGGTCGGACCTGATCTGGGCCGTGATTTGGCCCAGAAAGTGGGAGGCATTTAACGGGCCGGATCTTATATGGGCCATTACTAGGCCTGGAACGTGGCAGGCCATTAATGGAGCGGATCAATTATGGGCCGGGATTTGGCCCAAAACATGGCAGCCAGTTAATGGGCCGGCCTACTAGGGTCCTCAAAATCTTGTGGGCCTACAGCTGGGCCGGCCCATTAATGCGGCAAAATCTCATGGGCCTTTAGCTGGGTCGGCCCATTATGATCCGCAAGAATTTTGTGGGCCTTTACTTGGGCCGGCCCATTATGGCACACAAAAACCTTGTGGGCCTTTACCTAGGCCGGCCTATTATGGCCCGCGAAATCTTGTGGGCCTTTAGCTGGGCCAGCCCATTATAGTCCGCAAAATCTCGTGGGCCTTTAACTGGGCCGGCCCATTATGGGCCGCCAAATCTTGTGGGCCTTTAGTTGGGCGGCCTATTTAAACTTGATTGGCCGTGCACGTGTCGACGTATCATAGGCGTATACATCCAATGAGTGGATGTCATCTGTCCCAACAATGAGCCGACCGTGTTTCCTCCGACCAATTATGATTTTACACATGGAAAATCCCCATTGGTCGGGCTGTTAACGGGTTATCGGATCCAAAACCCGACCCGATAGCTTAACGGCGTTCCGTTATGGTGGATGCCACGTGTCGGTCACCCTTGACGAAAGCATTTACGACGACGCGATTTATCGTCATGGAAGTGGACACTTCCGTGATGATAATTTTGGTAATGTCATGGAACACTTCTACGACAAAGACAGGTATGACTATCTTGATTCTGTCATAAATTTGTCATGGATGTACATGCATGACAAAAAATGCGACCTACTGTGACAAACACGTATCATCACGGAAGTGTATTTTTTTGTAGTGATAGGACTGGGCATCCCTGTTACCAGCCATTTTCTCATGAATGATGAGCGGAGTCCACTCATCGTGAGAATAACCCACCTAGCATGTAAGATACTGACAGCCCCTAGTTGCTACATGAGCGATTTGGGCATACAAAACAGATTATTATTTGAAGGTTTAGAGTTTGGCACATGCAAATTTACTTGGAACGGCAGGTAAATACCGCATATAGGTAGATATGGTGGACACTCATGGAAGAAACTTGGTTCAAGGAATTTGGATGCACAAGCAGTATTCCCGCTTAGTAAAGATATTTTGGCTAGCAAAGGATTCTAAATATCAAGCACCACATGTTAGAGGATCCATAACAATATAACTTCTATACAAATATACCCAAGCATAACTCATTATGTTGTCTTCCTTGTCCAACTTCAACTAATTCGGTCTCGTGTGAAAATAATTAATGGGGCTCACAATCATAGAAGATGTCCAAGATAGTATATTTATATGTGAAATCTCTCTTCCTTCAATATTCTTTCATGAATTGTTCAAGTGACCAATACAATGTTTGCTAACCTTCAATAAATTTACCACCTCTACTTCTTATATGTGAAGGCATTACTCCCAATGGGAAAGACATATGAAACATATATAATTTCAGATTTATGACATTCAAATCATTCAACCATTTACTCATAGGATATAAGTAAAGCACATGAGTAAATGACAAACTACTCCAAAAAGATATAAATTAAGATCAATGGGTAGTTAAATAATTATGTTGATATGTGAAGACTCTCTCTCTTAAGAATTTTAGATCTTGGTATTTTATTCAAACAGCAAGCAAAGCTAAAGAAAATAAAATGACGCTCCAAGCAAAACACATATCATGTGGTGAATAAAAATATAGCTCCAAGTAAAGTTACCGATGAACGAAGACGAAAGAGGGGATGCCTTCCGGTGCATCCCCAAGATTAGACACTTGGTTATCCTTGAATATTACCTTGGGGTGCCTTGGGCATCCCCAAGCTTAGGCTCTTGCCACTCCTTATTCCATAGTCCATCGAATCTTTACCCAAAACTTGGAAACTTCACAACACAAAACTCAACAGAAAACTCATGAGCTCCGTTAGTATAAGAAAATAAATCACCACTTGGGTACTGTAATGAACTCATTATAAATTCATATTGGTGTAATATCTACTTTATTCCAACTTATCTATGGTCCATACCCTCCGATACCACTCATAGATTCATCAAAATAAGCAAACATCACATAGAAAACAGAATCTGTCAAAAACAGAACAGTCTGTAGTAATCTGTATCAAACATATACTTCTGGAACTCCAAAATTTCTAAAATAAATTGGTGAATCTGAGGAATTTTCCTAGTAATCATCTGCAAAAATAATCAACTAAATATCACTCTCCAGTAAAAAGTTTTAGCTAATATCGTGAGCGCTAAAGTTTCTGTTTTTTACAGCATGATCATAAAGACTTCACCCAAGTCTTCCCAAAGGTTCAACTTGGCACAAACACTAATTAAAACACAAAACCACATCTAAACAGAAGCTAGATGGATTATTTATTCCTAAACAGAACCAAAAAGCAAGAAACTAAAATAAAATTGGGTTGCCTCCCAACAAACGCTATCGTTTAACGCCCCTAGCTAGGCATGATGATTTCAATGATGCTCGCATAAAAGATATGAATTGAAACATAAATAGAGCATCAAGAAACACATGACAAGCACATTTAAGTCTAACCCACTTCCTATGCATAGGGATTTTGTGAGCAAACAACTTATGGGAACAATAATCAACTAGCATAGTAAGGCAAAACAAGCATAACTTTAAAACTTTAAGCATATAGAGAGGAAACTTGATATAATTGAAATTCCTACAAGCATACATTCCTACCTCATAATAATTTTCAGTAGCATCATGAATTAATTCAACAATATAACCAGCAACTAAAGCATTGTTTTCATGATCTACAAGCATAGAAATTTTATTACTCTCCACATAAGCAAAATTCTTCTCATTCGGAATAGTGGGAGTATCATAAGATACTTGAATACTATAAATTGTTTCCACATTAAAAGAGTAATGTTCAGAAAAGGGGTAATCATAATCATGATAAATTTTATAAATATAATCATCACTACTCTTTATAGAATAAGTTTCATCACAATAATCATCATAAATAGGAGGCATGCTATCATCATAACAACCTTGCATATCAAAACTTGGGAGGCTAAAAATATCATCTTCGTTAAACGTAGAATCCCGAAGCTTGGGATAAACATTAATTTCAGCAAAGATATTCTCAAATGTGTCATCCTCATCAAACATAGCATCCCCAAGCTTGGGCCATTTCATATAATAAGCATAATCACTCTCATCATTAATAGTATGGATAGCACCAATAGTATAGCAATTATCATCATCACAATGAGTAATATGAGCAACATCATTTGGGATGGATACCTTTCTACCTTTGTTTCTCCGTTTTTTTCTTTTTCTTCTTCACATCATGTGTGGGTTTATCCCTCTTTTTTGAGCTCCTTATTGATGAGATCGGTTGAATAGAAAGCTCTGATACGTCTCCAATGTATCTATAATTTTTTATTGTTCCATGCTATATTATATTCTGTTTTGGAAATTATTGGGCTTTATTATACACTTTTATATTATTTTTGGGACTAACCTATTAACCGGAGGCCCAGCCTGAATTGCTGTTTTTGCCTATTTGAGTTCCATGAGAAAAAGAATATCAAGCGGAGTCCAAACGGAATGAAACCTTCGGGAACGTGATTTTCGGAACGAACATGATCCAGAGGACTTGGACCCTAAGTCAAGACATTAACCAGGAAGGCACGAGGTAGGGGGCGCCCTACACCCTCGTGGGCCCCACGTTGCTCCACCAACGTAATTCTTCCTCCTATATATACCTACGTACCCCCAAACTACCAGATACGGAGCCAAAAACCTAATTCCACCGCCGCAACCTTATGTACCCGTGAGATCCCATCTTGGGGCCTTTTCCGGAGCTCCATCAGAGGGGGCATCGATCACGGAGGGCTTCTACATCAACACCATAGCCTCTCCGATGATGTGTGAGTAGTTTACCTCAGACCTTCGGGTCCATAGTTATTAGCTAGATGGCTTCTTCTCTCTTTTTGGATCTCAATACAATGTTCTCCCCTCTCTTGTGGAGATCTATTCGATGTAATCTTCTTTTGCGGTGTGTTTGTTGAGACCGATGAATTGTGTGTTTATGGTCAAGTTTACCTATGAACAATATTTGAATCTTCTCTGAATTATTTTATGTGTGATTTGTTATCTTTGCAAGTCTCTTCAAATTATCAGTTTGGTTTGGCCTACTAGATTGATCTTTCTTGCAATAGGGGAAGTGCTTAGCTTTGGGTTCAATCTTGCGGTGTCCTTTCCCAGTGACAGTAGGGGCAGCAAGGCACGTATTGTATTGTTGCCATCGAGGATAACAAGATGGGTTTTATATCATATTGCATGAGTTTATCCCTCTACATCATGTCATCTTGCTTAAAGCGTTACTCTGTTCTTATGAACTTAATACTCTAGATGCATGCTGGATAGCGATCGATGTGTGAAGTAATAGTAGTAGATGCAGGCAGGAGTCGGTCTACTTGTGTCGGACGTGATGCCTATATACATGATCATACCTAGATATTCTCATAACTATGCTCAATTCTATCAATTGCTCAGCAGTAATTTGTTCACCCACTGTAATACTTATGCTCATGAGAGAAGCCACTAGTGAAACCTATGGCCCCTGGGTCTATTTTCCATCATATTAATCTCCCGTCAACAAGCTATTTCTGGCGCCGTCTTTATTTTGCTTTATTTATTTTGCATCTTTATCATAAAAATACCAATAATATTATCTTATCATATCTATCAGATCTCACTCTCGTAAGTGACCGTGAAGGGATTGACAACCCCTTCATTGCGTTGGTTGCGAGGATTTATTTGTTTGTGTAGGTGCGAGGGACTCGTGTGTGGCCTCCTACTGGATTGATACCTTGGTTCTCAACACTACTTTGCTGCATCACCCTTTCCTCTGCAAGGGAAAACCAACGCAATGCTCAAGAGGTAGCAAGAAGGATTTCTGGCGCCGTTGCCGGGGAGTCTACGCAAAAGTCAACATACCAAGTACCCATCACAAACCCTTATCTCCCGCATTACATTATTTACCATTTGCCTCTTGTTTTCCTCTCCCCCACTTCACCCTTGCCATTTTATTCGCCCTCTCTTTTCTGTTCGCCTTTTCCTCGCTCGCTTCTTGTTTGCTCGTGTGTTGGATTGCTTGTTTGTCACGATAGCTCAAGATAATACTAAATTGTGTGACTTTACCAATACCAACAATAATGATTTTCTTAGCACTGCGATTGCTCCTCTTACCGATACCGAATCTTGTGAAATCAATGCTGCTTTGTTGAATCTTGTCATGAAAGATCAATTCGCCGGCCTTCCTAGTGAAGATGTCGCTACCCATCTAAATAGCTTCGTTGATTTGTGTGATATGCAAAAGAAGAAAGATGTGGATAATGATATTGTTAAATTGAAGCTATTTCCTTTTTCGCTTAGAGATCGTGCTAAAGCTTGGTTTTCGTGTTTGCCTAAAAATAGTATTGATTCTTGGAATAAGTGCAAAGATGCTTTTATCTCTAAGTATTTTCCTCCCGCTAAGATCATCTCTCTTAGAAATGATATTATGAATTTTAAGCAACTTGATCATGAACATGTTGCACAAGCTTGGGAGAGGATGAAATTAATGATACGTAATTGTCCTACACATGGTTTAAATTTATGGATGATCATACAAAAATTTTATGCCGGATTGAATTTTGCTTCTAGAAATCTTTTAGATTCGGCCGCAGGAGGCACTTTTGTGGAAATCACTTCAGGAGAAGCCACTAAACTCCTAGATAATATTATGGTTAATTATTCTCAATGGAACACTGAAAGATCTACTAATAAAAACGTGCATGCGATAGAAGAAATTAATGTTTTGAGTGGAAAGATGGATGAACTTATGAAATTATTTGCTACTAAGAGTGTTTCTTCTAATCCGAATGATATGTCTTTGTCTACTTTGATTGAGAATAAAAATGAATCTATGGATGTGAATTTTGTTGGTAAGAATAATTTTGGTAACAACGCGTATAGAGGAAACTTTAATCCTATGCCTTATCCTAGTAATTCCTCTAATAATTATGGTAATTCCTACAATAATTCTTATGGAAATTTTAATAAGATGCCCTCTGAATTTGAGACTAGTGTTAAGGAGTTTATGAATTCGCAAAAGAATTTCAATGCTTTGCTTGAAGAAAAATTGCTTAAAGTTGATGAATCGGCTAGGAACGTTGATAGAATTTCTCTTGATGTTGATTCTTTGAAAGTTAGATCTATTCCTCCTAAGCATGATATAAATGAGTCTCTCAAAGCCATGAGAATTTCCATTGATGAGTGCAAAGAAAGAACCACTAGGATGCATGCTAAGAAAGATTGCTTTGTGAAAGCATGTTCTTCTAATTTCTATGAAAATAAAAATGAAGATCTAAAAGTTATTGATGTGTCCCCTATTAAATCTTTGTTTTGCAATATGAATCTTGATAATGATGGGACTGAATATGAGCCACCTTTACCTAGAAGGCGTTCCAAAAATTCGGAGTTTTCAGACCTTGATGCTAAAATTGGTAAAAGTGGGATTGAAGAGATCAAAACTTTAGATGTTAATGAACCCACTATTTTGGATTTCAAGGAATTTAATCATGACAATTTCTCTTTGATAGATTGTATTTCCTTGTTGCAATCAGTGCTAAATTATCCACATGCTTATAGTCAACATAAAGCTTTTACTAAACATATCGTTGATGCTTTGATGCAATCTTATGAAGAAAAACTTGAGTTGGAAGTTTCTATCCCTAGAAAACTTTATGATGAGTGGGAACCTACTATTAAAATAAAAATTAGAGATCATGAATGCTATGCTTTGTGTGATTTGGGTGCTAGTGTTTCCACGATTCCAAAGATCTTGTGCAATTTGCTAGGTTTCCGTGATTTTGATGATTGCTCTTTAAACTTGCACCTTGCGGATTCCACTATTAAGAAACCGATGGGAAGAATTAATGATGTTATTATTGTTGCAAATAGGAATTATGTGCCTGTAGATTTTATTGTTCTTGATATAGATTGCAATCCTTCATGTCCTATTATTCTTGGTAGACCTTTCCTTAGAACGATCGGTGCAATTATTGATATGAAGGAAGGAAATATTAGATTCCAATTTCCGTTAAGGAAAGGCATGGAACATTTTCCTAGAAAGAAAATAAAATTACCATATCAATCTATCATGAGAGCCACTTATGGATTGCCTACCAAAGATGGCAACACCTAGATCTATCCTTGCTTTTATGCCTAGCTAGGGGCGTTAAACGATAGCGCTTGTTGGGAGGCAACCAAATTTTATTTTTAGTTTTTTAGTTTTTGCTTCTGTTTAGGAATAAATATTTTTTTAGCCTCTGGTTAGATTTGTTTTTATGTTTTAATTAGTGTTTGTGCCAAGTTAAACCTATAGGATCTTCTTGGATGATAGTTATTTGATCTTGCTGAAAATTGCAGAAACTTTCTGTTCACGAAAATAATTGTTAAAAATCACCAGAACGTGATAAAATATCGATTACAATTGCTGCTGATCAATAAACAAATTTTATAGGTCTTCCTATTTTGTCTGAATTGTTGGAGTTCCAGAAGTTTGCGCTAGTTACAGATTACTATAGACTATTCTGTTTTTCGTGTGTTGTTTGCTTATTTTGATGAATCTATTGCTAGTAAAATAGTTTATAAACCATAGAGAAGTTGGAATACAGTAGGTTTAACACCAATATATATAAATAATGAGTTCATTACAGTACCTTGAAGTGGTGTTTTGTTTTCTTTCGCTAACGGAGCTCACAAGATTTTATGTTAAGTTTTGTGTTGTGAAGTTTTCAAGTTTTGGGTAAAAGATTTGATGGATTATGGAACAAGGAGTGGCCAGAGCCTAAGCTTGGGTATGACAATGGAACCCCAATATAATCTAAGGACACCAAAAAGCCAAAGCTTGGGGATGCCCCGGAATACATCCCCTCTTTCGTCTACTTCTATCAGTAACTTTACTTGGAGCTATATTTTTATTCACCACATGATATGTGTTTTTCTTGGAGCGTCTTGTATGATTTGAGTCTTTGTTTGTTAGTTTGCCACAATCATCTTTGCTGTACACACCTTTTGAGAGAGACACACATGATTCGGAATTTATTAGAATACTCTATGCGCTTCGCTTATATCTTTTGAGCTATATAGTTTTTGCTCTAGCACTTCACTTATATATTTTAGAGCACGGTGGTGGATTTGTTTTATAGAAACTATTGTTCTCTCATGCTTCACTTATATTATTTTGAGAGTCTTAAACAACATGGTAATTTTCTTAATCCTAATATGCTAGGTATTCAACACTAGTAAAAAAAACTTTCTTATGAGTGTGTTGAATACTAAAAAAAGTTTGATGCTTGATGATTGTTTTGAGATATGGAGGTAGTGATACTAAAGTTGTGCTAGTTGAGTAGTTGTGAATTTGAGAAATACTTGTGTTGAAGTTTGCAAGTCCCGTATCATGCATGTATGGTAAACGTTATGTAACAAATTTGAAACATGAGGTGTTCTTTGATTGTCCTCCTTATGAGTGGCGGTCGGGGACGAGCGGTGGTCTTTTCCTACCAATCTATCCCCCTAGGAGCATGCGCTTAGTGCTTGGTTTTTGATGACTTGTAGAATTTTGCAATAAGTATGTGAGTTCTTTATGACTAATGTTGAGTCCATGGATTATCGCACTCTCACCTTTCCATCATTGCTAGCCTCTTGATGCCGTGCATTGCCCTTTCTCACATTGAGAGTTGGTGCAAACTTAGCGGTGCATCAAACCCGTGATATGATCGCTCTATCACACATAAACCTCCTTATATCTTCCTCAAAACAGCCACCATACCTACCTATTATGGCATTTCCATAGCCATTCCGAGATATATTGCCATGCAACTTTCCACCGTTCCGTTTATTATGACACGTTCATCATTGTCATATTGCTTTGCATGATCATGTAGTTGACATAGTATTTGTGGCAAAGACACCATTCATAATTCTTTCATACATTTCACTCTTGATTAATTGCATATCCCGGTACACCACCGGAGGCATTCATATAGTCATACTTTGTTCTAGTATCGATTTGTAATCATTGAGTTGTAAATAAATAGAAGTGTGATGATCATCATTCTCTAGAGCATTGTCCCAAGTGAGGAAAAAAAGAGAAAGGCCATAAAAAAAAAAGAAGGCCCAAAAAAATGAGAGAAAAAGAGAGAAGGGACAATGTTACTATCCTTTTTTACCACACTTGTGCTTCAAAGTAGCACCATAATCTTCATGATAGAGAGTCTCTTGTTTTGTCACTTTCATATACTAGTGGGAACTTTTCAGTATAGAACTTGGCTTGTATATTCCAACAATGGGCTTCCTCAAATGCCCTAGGTCTTCGTGAGAAAGCAAGTTGGATGCACACCCACTTAGTTTCTTTTGTTGAGCTTTCATGCATTTATAGCTCTAGTGCATCCGTTGCATGGAAATCCCTACTCCTTGCATTAACATCAATCGATGGGCATCTCCATAGCTCATTGATTAGCCTTGTTGATGTGAGACTTTCTCCTTTTTGTCTTCTCCACATAACCCCCATCATTATATTCTATTCCACTCATAGTGCTATATCCATGGCTCACGCTCATGTATTGTGTGAAGGTTGAAATTTTTTTGAGATTACTAAAGTATGAAACAATTGCTTGGCTTGTCATCAGGGTTGTGCATGATGAGAGCATTCTTGTGTGATGGAAATGGAGCATGACTAAACTATATGATTTTGTAGGGATGAACTTTCTTTAGCCATGTTATTTTGAGAGGACATAATTGCTTAGTTAGTATGCATGAAGTATTATTATTTATATGTCAATATTGAACTTTTATCTTGAATCTTTTGGATCTGAATATTCATACCACAATTAAGAAGAATTACATTGAAATTATTATCTGTGTCAAAACCGGCGGCTCTTGGGTAGGGGGTCCCGAACTTTGCGTCTAAGGCGGATGGTAACAGGAGGCGGGGGACACAATGTTTACCCAGGTTCGGGCTCTCTCGATGGAGGTAATACCCTACTTCCTGCTTGATTGATCTTGATGATATGAGTATTACAAGAGTTGATCTACCACGATATCGTAGAGGCTAAACCCTAGAAGCTAGCCTATGATTATGATTGTCCTTGTCCTCCGGACTAAATCCTCCGGTTTATATAGACACCAGAGGGGGCTAGGGTTACACAGAGTCGGTTACAAGGAAGGAGATCTACATATCCAAATTGCCAAGCTTGCCTTCCACGCCAAGGAGAGTCCCATCCGGACACGGGACGAAGTCTTCAATCTTGTATCTTCATAGTCCAACAGTCCGACCAAAGTATATAGTCCGGCAGTCCGAGGACCCCCTAATCCAGGACTCCCTCAATTATGCCAATTATGCCAAGCCGCATCATACACTGGAAGCGTAGGCTTTAATGCTTCCTCCTCGAGTTGGGGTAGCAACCTGCGCTTTGGGTAACTTTTCTTTGGGTGCTCGAGTTCGTATTCCTCGGCCGCCAGGACCTCAGTCCTTCTATCCGCTAGCAGATCTTGATCAGCTCGAAGCTGTTGTTGCTTTTTCTTTAGGCTATTTTTGTGGCTATAAGCCGGCGCTTGAAGCGCTCCTGCTTGACGGGATCCTCAGGCACGATAAATTCTTCGTCACCGAGGCACACCTCGTCTTCGGAGAGGGGCATGTAATTGTCATCCTCTGATTCTCCGTATGCTGACTGTTCCTTAGGGCTAGCTTGACCATCCTCCCACTCAAAGCCTGGCTAGAGGGGATTGTCTTCGTCTTCGGCACTATCTGCAGCGTTATTATCTCTTGTGCCGGTATCGCTGTTTTTACTATGGCGGGGCTTAGAGCGGCGCCGGTGCTTAGGTTGCTTCTCGGGGGGATTATCCTTCGTTGCCTTATTGCCATCGCTTTCTTTGGGGGTGTCCACCATGTATATATCATATGATGAGGTGGCAGTCCACCGCCCTGTGGCCGGTGGTTCTTGTTCGTCTCCTACATCGTCGTCCATACCGTCGATGTCTTCGGAGCCGAAATCGAGCATGTCGGTTAAGTCGTCGACAGTGGCTACCAAGTGGGTGGTGGGTGGGGAACGAATTTCTTCATCGTCCGCTTCCAACTCAAGACGGACATAGTTCGGCCAAGGGTCTCCTGACAAGGAGAGAGACCTTAATGAATTTAGCATGTAGCCCAGTGGTGAGTGCTGAAAGATATCCGTGAAGGAAAACTCCATGATCGGCGCCCAATCAGATTCGATACGCAGACGACGCAGCGGTTCAAGCCCGTGGCGAGGCGAATCAAGTGTTCGCAACACAGGTCTCATAGGAGGTGAAGTCGATTCGGCTCTATTGCCACTAAGTGTGCGGCCTCTGTGGCGGGGTCCATCCACCCGTCCTCGGACGGCGCAATCTGCTCCGGCTGAGGGCGGAGTAGCTCTGTGGGATCTCACGAACACCGCCCAATGACAGAGCTAAGTCATGCTCATCGTGGATCGCGGCGCTTTCGACATGGGTTCAAATCCGTCAAAGATCAAGTCTCCGCGGATGTCGGTAGTATAGTTCAAGCTTCCAAACCTGACCTGATGGCCAGGGGCGTAGCTCTTGATCTGCTCCAGATGGCCAAGCGAGTTGGCCCGCAGTACGAAGCCGCCGAATACGAAGATCTGTCCGGGGAGAAAAACCTCACCCTGGATCGCATCGTTGTCGATGATCGAAGGAGCCATCTAGCCTTATCGTGACGGCACAATGGAACTCTCAGTGAAAGCACCAATGTCGGTGTCAAAACCGGTGGATCTCGGGTAGGGGCTCCTGAACTGTGCGTCTAAGGCGGATGGTAACAGGAGGCAGGGGACACTATGTTTACCCAGGTTTGGGCCCTCTCGATGGAGGTAATACCCTACTTCCTGCATGATTGATCTTGATGATATGAGTATTACAAGAGTTGATCTACCACGAGATCGTAGAGGCTAAACCCTAGAAGCTAGCCTATGATTATGATTGTCCTTGTCCTATGGACTAAATCCTCCGGTTTATGTAGACACCGGAGAGGGATAGGGTTACACAGATTCGGTTACAAGGGAGGAGATCTACATATCCGAATTGCCAAGTTTGCCTTCCACGCCAAGGAGAGTCCCATCCGGACACGGGACGAAGTCTTCAATATTGTATCTTCACAGTCCAACAGTCCGGCCAAAGTATATAGTCCGGCAGTCCGAGAACCCCCTAATCCAGGACTGCCTTAGTAGCCCCTGAACCAGGCTTCAATGACGATGAGTCCGGCGTGCAGATTGTCTTCGACATTGCAAGGCGGGTTCCTCCTCCGAATACTCCATAGAAGATTTTGAACACGAGGATCGTGTCCGGCTCTGCAAAACAAATTCCACATACCATCATAGAGAGTATAATATTCCACAAATCTAATCTGCTGACAACTTCACAGCATGGCACCAAGCCACGGCCCGATCATTATTCGAACCGTTTTCTCAAACAGCTACTGCACATATTGCGAGGCCGTTTTCTTGGCACGTCTTGTCGAAACAGAGACCATGTCCCCTCATCACGGGATTCTCATCAATACAGGTATGGGTAACCCAACCGCGCCATCAATCACTGCGCTTGGGGAATAAGCGCGTTTACCAGGCAAGTGGGGAGGCGCAGAATCCCTGCTGCCTCTATAAAGGGATAAGGACTCCCTTTCGCACCCATGCCTTCTTCTTCCCGATTCATTCCCCTTCGATCGAGCTCCAGCGCCCAAGCGTTCGTCTTCTCTGCCCACAAAGGCCTTCCGAAAATGTCTAGATCCGGAGCAGGAGGCAAGTGGATGGCCTCTACCGTCCGGGAGAAGGATATCAAAAAGCTTCGGGAGGCCGGGTACCTGGCCAAGAATATCAGCCACCGTCTCCCGACGGCAGGACAGATCGTCCCTACTCCGGAACCCCACGAGAGGGATGTATTCCTCCCTCATTTTGTCCGCGGGCTAGGGTTTCCCCTCCACCCGTTCGTTCGCGGCATCATGTATTATTACAGGATCAATTTTCACGATCTATCCCCAAATTCCTTCCTCAATATCTCGACGTTCATTATCATGTGCGAGGCCTTTCTCCGCATCTCACCACACTTCGGCTTATGGCTGAAGATTTTCAATGTGAAGCCCAAGGTAGTGGGCGGCAAGAACGCCAAGTGTGTGGGCTCTATGGTGAGCAAGATGCCCAACGTCACATGGCCAACAGGTACTTTTAATGATTCCGTCAAAGAGTGGCGACAGTAGTGGTTCTACATCACCGAGCCGCGCGGCACGGAACGGGTCGTTACTCCCGAGTTCCGATTCGGAGCCCCTCCACGGCTTATGTCCTGGCTCAAGAAGGGCTTGAACTGGTCTTCATCCGACGAACTGTCGGTGCTCCAGACACGTGTTAAAGATATGGAAGACAAGAACATCGAACTTGTCAATGTAGTCCAGGTGATGTTAGTTCACCGGATCCTGCCTTGTCAACACCGGGCTTGCAATCTATGGGAATTCGATCTGGCCAAGCACCAAACCCTGCGAGAGCTCTTTGGCTCCTCGCACAAAGACATCTGGAAGGTAATTTTCAAGTCCGGCAAATCATGGCCGGACTCAGCCGAGGACCGCGGGTACCAACTGTCCCGCCCTGCAAGCTCGGTAAGTCATCATATGTTTTATCCGCATAACCCAAGAGAAATGCTTAATGTGTTTTCCACAACTCTCCTAGGGCTGGACGAAGAAGGCGGAGCAGATCCACTGTCCGGCCCCGCTGCCCGAAGAACCGGCCAGCCCACTTCTGACGAAGATGCTGCTCCCGGCGCCTTACAAGGCGCCAAAGAAGAAGGCCGAGAAGGAGGCCAAAAAGGCCCGGGGCGGCCTTCGTGGCCGCGGTACTTCAAACACGATATCCGAAGGCTCCATCGCCCGTTCTTCCTCCGAAGAGGACGAGGAGGAGGAGGAAGACGAATCCCCAGAAGGGGGAAGAAAGAAGAGGGCAGCCTCCATACACTTGGAGGCCGAGCCGCCTAAGAGGGGAAAAGCTCCTCTTGCGGAAGAGTCCACTGCCGCCGCCGACAGCAGCCCAGCCTGGGATCCCAGGGCCCAGCCCCTGGTGAACTCGTGAGTATATAAAGTCCGAATACGTTTGTGCGTCCGGACTCATCATGGCATAATATTTTAACCCGAGCCATATTTTTTGTAGTCCGGCGAGGTCCCGCACCAAACAATCCTCATCAGAGGATTTGCTGAGCTCAGATGCTATGGAGAGCGGGACGCCCCCGAAGGCCCCTTCCTCCAAACAGGTGAATAACACCGAGGCTTCGTCCTAGAAGGACCTCAGCCAAGGAGGGGAGGAAAAGATCGTGAAGACGGCGCCTGGAGGTCAAACTTCAGGGGCCGGACGCAATTGGGAGAAGATTCCCATGGGAGTTGATGGCGGGGGCCATCTTGAATTCGGCTCCCAGCCGGATGCAATTCTGGAGACCAATACGGCTCCAGAATCAAGCAGGCGGCCTCCCTCGGCTGGAGGGGGCGTTCCTATTCCACCAGCAACCTCTGTCCAACTAGAGGTGTCGGATGCTTTGTTGGCGGCGCTGAAGAGCGCCTCCATTGTCGATGAACACCGTGCCCTTATGGGTGCGGTGATTGAGAAGATTCAGTATGCTGAGAGTGGACTGAATGAAGCCTGTATCAGCCTTATAAAAGGTTTTGAGGTATGTTTTATGAGGTTTCGAAGAGTGTCATGGTATGGATAGTAGCCCTTGATACACTGTTCGGTGAAAGAAAGAACCAGACAGAGGATCAAATTTATGTTCGCAGGAAGACTCACTTGATGACAACTATTTCGCTTCTTTTATAAGCAGGC
Organism: Aegilops longissima; assembly: GCA_021605205.1. Classification (NCBI taxonomy): domain Eukaryota; kingdom Viridiplantae; phylum Streptophyta; class Magnoliopsida; order Poales; family Poaceae; genus Aegilops; species Aegilops longissima. The sequence continues at coordinate 561,570,022 of CM038679.1, forward strand.
GTCTGTAGCGGCTGCTGCCTCTCATACTGCGGAGGCCTCCGGACTGAATCAAAGTCTGGAGCGGGCCAAAGAAGAACTTGGCCAGTTGAAAAAGCAGTTGGGAGATAATCAGGGTATGCGCAAGTCTTGTTCACGTTTATTGCGAACAAATTTTCAGTATGATAAAATATGTTTCATGATTTGCGCTAGGGATGATGACCGAAGTCGAAGCTCTTAGGAAGGCTGTGGCCGAGGCCGAAAGAAAGGCAGCCGTAGAGCGGGCTTTTCGTGAGAAGCACAAGGCCAGGGTTATTTAAGCTGAGCAGGAGCTTCAAGAGGCCATGAAGAAATGTGAGACCTTGGAGCAGAGTTTAACGGAGAAAGAATACAAACTCAACAAGGCTCATCAGGGGGCCGCGAGCGATGCCCGGGGGGGGGGGGGGAACCCAAAGCACCCTACAGGAGATCCAGGAGGCGAGGAAAATCGCGGCGGGTAAGGCTTTTTCCTTGTAAAGCAAGTATTCGAGGAGAAAATCATGTATCTAATTTTGAGTTCGGATTTCTCCAGGGGTATTGGCGGAGCTGCCCCGCAGCATATCGGATGCCGCCCAATTCTACCGAGCCGAAGAAAGGAACACTGCGGATAAGCTCTTCTGGTCGCAGTATCTGGCACCGAATTATCCGGTGCCTTTTGCCGATCAACTGAAACAACTGATCGAAGTGCATAAGGCGGCGGAACTAGCCATGAGGGATTTGATTATCCGGCTATGGCCCGCCGAGCTGATTCCAAGCAGCTACTTCGGGATCGTGAAGCGGCTTGTAAGTGCTTGCCCTTGACTTGACGTCATCAAGCGGTCGGTCTGTATAGAGGGTGCGCGAATGGCCTTGGCCCGCGCAAAGGTGCACTTGGGGAAGATGGACGCTGAAAAGCTAATGACCGAGGGACCGCCAAAGGGGAAGGAGCACCGCAAGCCCGAATTATATTATGAAAGTGTCCTGAAAGGATCCTACCTTGCAGCGGAGCTATGCACCAAGGACATTATATTTCCATGAATCCAAATCATGTTGTCCTTTGTAATGTTGAACAAGGTCATTTCAATTATTTATTGCCTGTTATATAAAAGTTTATCCTCCTGCGCGGCCGTTTTATATATTAATCTTGAGAGTTGGCCAGTCGTTGGCTTCTGCCCCCACGTAGGAAGTACGGGGGTGTTCGGGATAAACCTGATCACTCTTTATCCCAGTTTTGGGTCCTTCGAAGGAGGTGTTCAGCGCAATGAACCAGGCAATCAGACTATAGGGTTTATCACTCTCACTTAACCATAGCAGCTTTAGGAAGGTAGGCGCAGCCCCTGGTGTTCGGAAGACCGCACGAGGGGCTCTATAAGCACCTGATCGGAAGAAAAACCAATCCATCGCATGCTGGATTGGTTATGGCATTATGCGGCAGAAATCCTAAAAGATTTTACAACCTCTCGAACAGCTGACCAGCTCTCAGCGTATCATGACAGTCAGTTTTCGGCTTTCTCTACTGAGGTGCTCGTTCGGAAGAACCGGGACACAATCGCAGTAGTTCTCCCAGTGCTACCTTAGCCGATATAGCGGAACGTAAGGTACCAAAACATGAGAGCCGGGAAAACCCAACTATTGACCCAAGACATGATTCGGAGCTGATGCATATAATGCTATAGGTTCGGGATGCCGAACTTCCATGAAGGTGTTCGGACTTTATTACCGTATTATGGGTAAAATGAAGCCCCTGGCATGTTTTAAGGCATATCGCGGTGTACGGATGCCACTTGACAAAAGAATTTTAATAAGAAATAACAACATATAAGCGTCATATAAATCCACATGTTGTATTTGAATAGTATGTCGAAGCGTGTGAGTACAGGTAAAAAAAGAAATATGACTGTGGAACCTGCTGAGACCAAGGGGAAGAAGCTGTGTGCGGATCCGGAGTATAGTCGGGTGGTCATTGCGGGGAATATCTAAGGATTCCCTTGCACGTTCGAGCTACTTCCATATCGCCAGTCCTGGTCGGCGCAAAGGTGAGCCTGCAAAGGGAATGTAAGAAATGTTTGTGTGCCTGAGAGCGGTTGAGCCGCTGTATGCGGCCTGTCCTGGCCTTCGCCAGAGTGTTTAATTGAGTTCTGGACGAGCTGGGCTATCCTGCCGCGAAGTAGTTCAGAGTCCTTTGGCGGTGTCCGGGAGCCTGGCCGTCGACTCGAGGTTCGGCTGCAAGGTGCCGCTCGTTGCTTCTACTGTTAAGGCAGCGGTATACTCTTTGGTGCCGAAGGAAAGTTCGGCCTTGCCGTTAACCGTGATGACGCCGTGTGGACCAGGCATCTTGAGCTTACGGTAGGCATAATGTGGCACCGCGTTGAATCGAGCGAACACGGTTCGTCCGATCAGTGCCTGATAATCACTACGGAAGGGGACGATTTCGAAGATTAACTCTTCAGTATGATAATTGTCTGGTGATTCGAAGACTACCTCAAGGGCGATGGAGCCTCTACAGCTGGCCTCCACACCTGGTATAATGCCTCTGAAGGTGGATTTAGTGGGCTTGATCATCGAATGATCGATGCCCATCTTGCGCACTGTGTCCTGGTAAAGTAAGTTTAGACTGCTACCTCCGTCCATAAGGATTCGTGTGAGGTGGAACCCGTCAATTATTGGGTCGAGGACTAGTGCGGCTGGATTGCCCTGATTGGCGTTAACCGGACGATCCGTGCGGTTGAAGGTGACCGGCCCTAGTTTATATTGTGGGCCGACTAGTTCCGTTAAGTCGGCATCCCGAAGGGTGCGCATCCGGTCCAGATTGGGAATGTGGGTGCTGTTTACCACGTTCACCGTTTGGATTTGCGGGGGAAATTTCTTTTGCCCTCCTGTATTCGGTGATCTGGGCTCTTCGTCGCCATCATCGCTTTGGGACCCCCCATCTTTGTTTTTGGCGCCTGCCCTGTCGGCTTGTTTGAAGACCCAGCATTCTCTGTTGGTATGGGTGGCTGGCGTTCCTGGGGTGCCGTGAATTTGGCATTGGTGGTCGAGTATGCGGTCCAGACTGGATGGACCCGAATTGTCATTTTTGAGTGGCCCATTCCGATGACCGGACTTAGAGCTGCTAAATCCGGCATTGACTGCCGTATCTTCGGCGTTTCCACCATGTTTGCGGCGCTTGTGTTTGTTGCGTCGGGGTTTGTGCTACGTCTTGAGCTTGCGTTGGTTTTCCTCGAAGAGGAGAGGGTAATGCAGCAAAGTGTAGCGTAAGTATTTCCCTCAGTTTTGAGAACCAAGGTATCAATCCAGTAGGAGGCTCCTCAAAAGTCCCACGCACCTACACAAACCAACTGAGAACTCGCAACCAACGCTATAAAGGGGTTGTCAATCCCTTCACGGCCACTTGCGAAAGTGAGATCTAATAAAGATAGTAAATAATATTTTGGTATTTTTGGTATAGATGCAAAAAGTAAAGATGCAAATAAAAGTAGATTGAAAGCAAATATGATAAGAGATAGACCCGGGGGCCATAGGTTTCACTAGAGGCTTCTCTCGAGATAGCATAAGTATTACGGTGGGTGAACAAATTACTGTCGAGCAATTGATAGAAAAGCGCATAGTTATGAGATTATCTAGGCATGATCATGTATATAGGCATCACGTCCATAACAAGTAGACCGACTCCTGCCTGCATCTACTACTATTACTCCACACATCAACCGCTATCCAGCATGCATCTAGAGTATTAAGTTCATAAGAACGAGTAACGCATTAAGCAAGATGACATGATGTAGAGGATAAACTCATGCAATATGATATAAACCCCATCTTGTTATCCTCGATGGAAACAATACAATCGTGCCTTGCAACCCTTTACATCCTTTGGGTAAGGACACGCAAGATTGAACCCAAAGCTAAGCACTTCTCCCATGGCAAGAAAGATCAATCTAGTGGGCCAAACTAAACCGATAATTCGAAGAGACTTGCAAAGATAACTTAATCATACATAAAAAATTCAGAGAAGATTCAAATATTATTCATAGATAAACTTAATCATAAACCCACAATTAATCGGATCTCGACAAACACACCGCAAAAAGAGATTATATCGAATAGATCTCCACAAGAGAGGGGGAGAACATTGTATTGAGATCCAAAAAGAGAGAAGAAGCCATCTAGCTAATAACTATGGACCCGTAGGTCTGTGGTAAACTACTCACAACTCATCGGAGGGGCAAGGATGTTGATGTAGAGGCCCCGTGCTTGATTCCCCCTCCGTGAGTGCGTGAAGGCTCAAGATGGGATCTCGCGGATACAGAAGGTTACGGTGGGGGAAGTTGTGTTTCGTGGTGCCCCCGGATGTTTTCGGGGTACGTAGGTATATATAGGAAGAAGAAGTACGTCGGTGGCCGCCTGAGGGCCCGCGAGACAGGGGCGCCCTCCTATCTCGTGGAGGCTCCGGTTGCTTCTTGACTTGCACTCCAAGTTCTCTGGATCACGTTTGGCGAGAAAATCACGTTCCCGAAGGTTTCATTCCGTTTGGACTCTGTTTGATATTCCTTTTCTTTGAAATACTGAAATAGGCAAAAAACAACAATTTTGGGCTGGGCCTCCGGTTAATAGGTTAGTCCAAAAAGTAATATAAAAGTGGAAAATAAAGCCCAATAAAGCCTAAAACAGTAGATAAATTAGCATGGAGCAATAAAAAATTATAGATACGTTGGAGACGTATCAGGCATCCCCAAGCTTAATTCCTGCTCGTCCTCGAGTAGGTAAATGATAAAAAGAGAATTTTTGATGCGGAGTGATACTTTGGCATAATTTCAATGTAAATCCTCTTAATTGTGGTATGAATATTCAGATCCGAAAGATTCAAGACAAAAGTTCATATTGACATAAAAATAGTAATACTTCAAGCATACTAACTAAGCAATCATGTCTTCTCAAAATAACATGGCCAAAGAAAGTTACCCCTACAAAATCATATAGTCTGACTATGCTCCATCTTCCCCACACAAAATATTTAAATCATGCACAACCCCGATGACAAGCCAAGCAATTGTTTCATACTTTAACATTTTCAAAACTTTTTCAATCTTCACGCAATACATGAGCGTGAGCCATGGATATAGCACTATAGGTGGAATAGAATGGTGGTTGTGGAGAAGACAAAAGGAGAAGATAGTCTCACATCAACTAGGCGTATCAACGGGCTATGGAGATGCCCATCAATAGATATCAATGTGAGTGAGTAGGGATTGCCATGCAACGGATGCACTAGAGCTCTAAGTATATGAAAGCTCAACGAAAGAAACTAAGTGGGTGTGCATCCAACTCGCTTGCTCACGAAGACCTAGGGCATTTAAGGAAGCCCATCATTGGAATATACAAGCCAAGTTCTATAATGAAAAATTCCCACTAGTATATGAAAGTGACAAAATGAGAGACTCTCTATCATGAAGATCTTGGTGCTACTTTGAAGCACAAGTGTGGTAAAAGGATAGTAGCATTGTCCCTTCTATCTTTTTTCTCATTTTTTTCTTTTCTTTGGGCCTTTTATCTTTTTTTATGGCCTCTTTTTTTTCTCCTTTTTTTTATTTTTCATCCGGAGTCTCATCCAACTTGTGGGGGAATCATAGTCTCCATCATCCTTTCCTCACTAGGACAATGCTCTAATAATGATGATCATCACACTTTTATTTTCTTACAACTCAAGAATTACAACTCAATACTTAGAACAAAATATGACTCTATATGAATGCCTCCGACGGTGTACCGGGATATGCAATGAAAGATGAGTGACATGTATGAAAGAATTATGAACGGCGGCTTTGCCACAAATACGATGTCAACTACATGATCATGCTAGCAATATGACAATGATGGAGCGTGTCATAATAAACGGAACGGTGGAAAGTTGCATGGCAATATATCTCGGAATGGCTATGGAAATGCCATAATAGGTAGGTATGGTGGCTATTTTGAGGAAGATATATGGTGAGTGTATGCCACCGGCGAAAAGTGCGCGATATTAGAGAGGCTAGCAATGGTGGAAGGATGGGAAAAAGTGTGTATAATCTATGGACTCAACATTAGTCATAAAGAAATCATATACTTATTGCAAAAATCTAGAAGTTATCAAAGCAAAGTATTACGAGCATGCTCCTAGGGGGATAGATTGGTAGGAAAAGACCATCGCTCGTCCCCGACCGCCACTCATAAGGTAGACAATCAATAAATAAATCATGCTCCGAGTTCATCACATAACGGTTCACCATACGTGCAAGCTACGGGAATCACAAACTTCAACACAAGTATTCTTTAAATTCACAACTACTCAACTAGCATGACTCTAATATCACCATCTCCATATCTCAAAACAATTATCAAGCATCAAACTTATCTTAGTATTCAATGCACTCAAAAGAAAGTTTCACATATCTTGAATACCAAGTATATTAACATTAAGCAAATTACCATGCTACTAACGACTCTCAAAATAATCTAAGTGAAGCATGAGAGATCAATAGTTTCTTTAAAACAAATGTACCACCGTGCTCTAAAAGATCTAAGTGAAGCACTAGAGCAAAATTATCAAGCTCAAAAGATATAAGTGAAGCACATAGAGTATTCTATCAAATTCCAATTCATGTATGGCTTTCTCAAAAGGTGTGTACATCAAGGATGATTGTGGTAAACTAACAAGCAAAGATGCAAATAATACAAGATGCTCCAAGCAAAACACTTATCATGTGGTGAATAAAAATATAGCCCCAAGTAAAGTTACCAATGAACGAAGACGAAAGAGGGGATGCCTTCCCGGGGCATCCCCAAGCTTAGGCTTTTGGATATTCTTGAATATCTTGGGGTTCCATGGGCATCCCCAAGCTTAGGATCTTTCCACCCTTTATTCCATAGTCCATAAAAGCTTTACCCAAAACTTGAAATCTTCACAACACAAAACTCAATAGAAATCTCGTGAGCTCCGTTAGAGAAAGAAAACAAAAGACTACTTTAAGGTACTGTAATGAACTCATTATTTATTTATATTGATGTTAAACCTACTGTATTCCAACTTCTCTATGGATTATAAACTAATTTATTGGCCATAGATTCATCAAAATAAGCAAACAACACACGAAAAACAGAATCTGTCAAAAACAGAACAGTCTGTAGTAATCTGTAACTAACGCAAACTTCTGGAACTCAAAATAATCTACCAAAATTAGAAGACCTAGAAAATTTGTTTATTGATCATAAGCAATTGGAATCACTATTTTATCACGTTCTGGTGATTTTTAACATTTCGGGCACTGAGCACAAAGTTTCTGGAAATTACAGCAAGATCAAATAACTATCGTCCAAGAAGATCCAATAGGTTTAACTTGGCACAAACAATAATTAAAAGATAAAAACACATTTAAAGATAGGCTAGATGGATTATTTATTCCTAAACAGAAACAAAAACAAAAAACATAAAATAAATTGGGTTGCCTCCCAACTAGCGCTATCGTTTAACGCCCCTAGCTAGGCATAAAAGCGAGGATAGATCTAGGTAGTGCCGTTGTAATAAGATAAATCGGTGAAGCTCATTTCATATTATCTACGTTCGGCAGCAAGTTTTCTTTGAGGAAAGCAAAAGTAATCAAAAGGGCTAAATTTAATAGGGCAAAAATCCCCAAGATCAACTTTAGGAGGTATAGGTTCCTCTTTTGGCCCTTCATAATGCACAACCAATTCATCATTATAAGCGTTCTTTTGACAGAACCTTGTGAGTCTACACTCAAGAGAGTATCCTAACTCATTATTTCGAATAGCCAAATCATCATTAAGTTCATAAATTCTATCAATTAAAATATTGGTTGGCACCTTTTTTCTAAGGTTTTCATTGAAAGCAACATAGTCAAGACATTGAAAACACATAATTTCTTCTTGATCAAAGAGGATAGATTCTATGGGAGGACGGCCGGCGTCCACCCTATAATGCGCAAAGATTTCTTTGGCCTCTTTTATTATAAATCTGAATTCATGAGCCAAAAAGATAGTAGCGGCACGCTTAACAGAGGAGTGTTCAATATTAGAAAATTCTAAGAAAATCCTTTGTATAGTAGGGTGCATATGCATGAATTGCCTTTCAAGTTCAACAATAAGCATGGCAATAGCGTCCACAAGACTACTAGTTCTATGAAGAATAGAACAGCCCATAGAGGGCAAAGCACCGGCACAAGTAAAGAAATCTTGAATAACTCCTTTTCCAATAATATTACCACTACCGATTCGAAATCTCTTAGTATGATAGGTAGGGGATTCTTCAGCAGGAGCATCAGAATTTTTTGTGACATTGTTATCGCCCATATCGGCGGTAACTTCCCCAATTTCAGACATAATGACAAGCAAACTAACACACGAGCAAACAAACGGACGAGGGAAAAGGCAACAGGAAAAAGAGGAGGAGATTGGGAAAGAGAGGGCGAATAAAACGGCAAGGGTGAAGTGGGGGAGAGGAAAACGAGAGGCAAATGGCAAATAATGTAAATGCGAGGGAGATAGGTTTGTGATGGGTACTTGGTATGTCTTGACTTGAGCGAAGACCTCCCACGCAACGACGCTAGAAATCCTTCTTGCTACGTCTTGAGCTTGCGTTGGTTTTCCTCGAAGAGGAGAGGGTGATGTAGCAAAGTGTAGCGTAAGTATTTCCCTCAGTTTTGAGAACCAAGGTATCAATCCAGTAGGAGGCTCCTCAAAAGTTCCACGCACCTACACAAACAAACTGAGAACTCGCAACCAACGCAATAAAGGGGTTGTCAATCCCTTCACGGCCACTTGCGAAAGTGAGATCTAATAAAGATAGTAAATAATATTTTTGGTATTTTTGGTCTAGATGCAAAAAGTAAAGATGCAAATAAAAGTAGATTGAAAGCAAATATGATAAGAGATAGACCCGGGGGCCATAGGTTTCACTAGAGGCTTCTCTCGAGATAGCATAAGTATTATGGTGGGTGAACAAATTACTGTCGAGCAATTGATAGAAACGCGCATAGTTATGAGATTATCTAGGCATGATCATGTATATAGGCATCACGTCCATAACAAGTAGACCGACTCCTGCCTGCATCTACTACTATTACGCCACACATCGACCACTATCCAGCATGCATCTAGAGTATTAAGTTCATAAGAACAGAGTAACGCATTAACCAAGATGACATGATGTAGATGGATAAACTCATGCAATATGATATAAACCCCATCTTGTTATCCTCGATGGCAACAATACAATACGTGCCTTGCAACGCTTTCTGTCACTGGGTAAGGACACCACAAGATTGAACCCAAAGGTAAGCACTTCTCCCATGGCAAGAAATATCAATCTAGTAGGCCAAACTAAACCGATAATTTGAAGAGACTTGCAAAGATAACTTAATCATACATAAAAGAATTCAGAGAAGATTCAAATATTATTCATAGATAAAATTAATCATAAACCCGCAATTCATCGGATCTCGACAAACACACCGCAAAAAGAGATTACATCGAATAGATCTCCACAAGAGAGGGGGAGAACATTGTATTGAGATCCAAAAACAGAGAAGAAGCCATCTAGCTAATAACTATGGACCCGTTGGTCTGTGGTAAACTACTCACAACTCATTGGAGGGGCAAGTATGTTGATGTAGAGGCCCCCCGTGCTTGATTCCCCCTCCAGAGAGTGCGGCGAAGGCTCAAGATGGGATCTCGCGGATCTGAAGGTTACGGTGGTGGAAATTGTGTTTCGTGGTGCCCCCGGATGTTTTTGGGGTACGTAGGTCTATATAGGAAGAAGAAGTATGTCGGTGGCATTGAAGGCCCACGAGACGGTAGCGCCCTATAGGGGGGGCCGCCCTCCTATCTCGTGGAGGCTCCGGTTGCTTCTTGACTTGCACTCCAAGTTCTCTGGATCACGTTTGGCGAGAAAATCACGTTCCCAAAGGTTTCATTCCGTTTGGACTCCATTTGATATTCCTTTTCTTCGAAATACTGAAATAGGCAAAAAATAGCAATTCTGGGTTGGGCCTCCGGTTAATAGGTTAGTCCAAAAAGTTATATAAAAGTGGAAAATAAAGACCAATAAAGCCTAAAACAGTAGATAAAGTAGCATGGAGCAATAAAAAATTATAGATACGTTGGAGACGTATCAGTTTGCCGTTGCTATCTCTGGCCTCTGATGTGCCAGGGTTGCTTGCTGTGTTGTTGCTACGGGCCAACCAGCTGTCTTCGCCCGCGCAAAAGCGGGTCATAAGTGTCGTGAGGGCTGCCATGGATTTTGGCTTCTCTTGGCCGAGATGTCGGGCAAGCCATTCGTCACGGATGTTATGTTTAAAGGCCGCTAGGGCTTCGGCATCCGGACAGTCGACAATTTGGTTCTTTTTAGTTAGGAGCCGAGTCCAGAATTTCTTGGCTGACTCTCCGGGCTGTTGTATTATGTGACTTAAATCATTAGCATCCGGTGGTCGCACATAAGTGCCCTGGAAGTTGTCCAGGAATGCATCTGCCAGGTTCTCCCAACTTCTGATGGAGTTTGCCGGCAAGCTATTCAGCCAATGCCGAGCCGGTCCTTTGAGTTTTAGCGGGAGATACTTGATGGCGTGTAGATCATCCCCACGGGCCATGTGAATGTGGAGGAAGAAATCCTCTATCCATACCGCGGGGTCTGTGGTACCATCATATGATTCAATGTTCATGGGTTTAAACCCTTCTGGGAATTCATGATCCATTACTTCATCAGTGAAGCATAGGGGGTGTGCGGCGCCTCTGTGCCGGGCTATATCACGACGCAGTTCATACGAGTCTTGTCTGCTATGTTCGGCCCGGCCGAATTTTCTTTTTGTATATCCGGTGTGACGGTTGTCATCACGGGTTGAGGCGCGCCCCTGTGATCCGTAGATCGATCTTGCGTGTCCTGCTTTATTTTCCAATACGTCTCGCAGGTCCTGCCTTAGTATTTTTGTTTAACTGGCGATGGGGTGCGTGCTGGACTTAGGCCTGATATGCCGTTTTGTCTCGGCCACGAGGTGGCCGGTCGGCCGCATCATACACTGGAAGCGTAGGCTTTAATGCTTCCTCCTCGAGTTGGGGTAGCAACCTGCGCTTTGGGTAACTTTTCTTTGGGTGCTCGAGTTCGTATTCCTCGGCCGCCAGGACCTCAGTCCATCTATCCGCTAGCAGATCTTGATCAGCTCGAAGCTGTTGTTGCTTTTTCTTCAGGCTATTTTTGTGGCTATAAGCCGGCGCTTGAAGCGCTCCTGCTCGATGGGATCCTCAGGCACGATAAATTCTTTGTCGCCGAGGCTCACCTCGTCTTCGGAGAGGGGCATGTAATTGTCATCCTCTGATTCTCCGTATGCTGACTGTTCCTTAGGGCTAGCTTGACCATCCTCCCGCTCAAAGCATGGCTGGAGGGGATTGTCTTCGTCTACGGCACTATCTGCAGCGTTATTATCTCTTGTGCCGGTATCGCTGTTTTTACTATGGCGGGGCTTAGAGCGGCGCCGATGACGCCGGTGCTTAGGTCGCTTCTCGAGGGGATTATCCTTCATTGCCTTATTGCCATCGCTTTCTTTGGGGGTGTCCACCATGTATATATCATATGATGAGGTGGCAGTCCACCGCATACATGGCGGTGGTTCTGTTAAATCTCCTACATCGTCGTCCATACCGTCGATGTCTTGAACCAAATCGAGCATGTCGGTTAAGTCGTCGACAGTGGCTGCCAAGTGGGTGGTGGGTGGGGAACGAATTTCTTCATTGCCCGCTTCCAACTCAAGACGGACATAGTTTAGCCAAGGGTCTCCTGACAAGGAGAGAGACCTTAATGAATTTAGCACGTCGCCCAGTGGTGAGTGCTGAAAGATATCCGTGAAGGAAAACTCCATGATCGGTGCCCAATCAGATTCGATACGCACGGACGCAGGCGGTTCGGAGCCCGTGGACGAGGACGAATCCAAGTGTCCGGCAACACGGGTCTCATAGGAGGTGAAGTCAGTATTCGGCTCTATTGCCACTGAGCGTGCGGCCTCCGTGGCGGGGTCCATCCACCCGTCCTCGAACGGCGCAATCTGCTCCGGACTGAGGGCCGGAGTAGCTACAGGTGGGATCTCCTGAACAACGTCCAATGACAGAGCTAAGTCATGCTCATCGTGACTGTGAAGCGCACCTGACATGGGTTCAAATCCGTCAAAGATCAAGTCTCCGCGGATGTCGGCAGTATAGTTCAAGCTTCCAAACCTGACCTGATGGCCAGGGGCGTAGCTCTTGATCTGCTCGGATGGCCAGCGAGTTGGCCCGATCTGAAACCGCCGAATCGAAGATCTGTCGGGGAAAAACCTCACCCTGGATCGCATCGTTGTCGATGATCGAAGGAGCCATCTAGCCTTATCGTGACGGCACAATGGAACTCTCAGTGAAAGCACCAATGTCGGTGTCAAAACCGGTGGATCTCGGGTAGGGGCTCCTGAACTGTGCGTCTAAGGCGGATGGTAACAGGAGGCAGGGGACACAATGTTTACCCAGGTTCGGGCCCTCTCGATGGAGGTAATACCCTACTTCCTGCTTGATTGATCTTGATGATATGAGTATTACGAGAGTTGATCTACCACGAGATCGTAGAGGCTAAACCCTAGAAGCTAGCCTATGATTATGATTGTCCTTGTCCTCCGGACTAAATCCTCCGGTTTATATAGACACCGAGAGGGCTAGGGTTACCTGAGTCGGTTACAAGGAGGATATCTACATATCCGAATTGCCAAGCTTGCCTTCCACACCAAGGAGAGTCCCATCCGGACACGGGACGAAGTCTTCAATCTTGTATCTTCATAGTCCAACAGTCCGACCAAAGTATATAGTCCGGCAGTCCGAGGACCCCCTAATCCAGGACTCCCTCAATTATGCCAAGTAGCATTCCACATCAAAAATTCTTTTTTATCATTTACCTACTAGAGGACGAGCATGAATTAAGCTTGGGGATGCTTGATACATCTCCAACGTATCTATAATTTTGGATTGTTGCATGCTATATTATATTCTGTTTTGGACATTTTTGGGCTTTATTATACACTTTTATATTATTTTTGGGACTAACCTATTAACCGTAGGCCCAACCCAGAATTGCTGTTTTTTGCCTATTTCAGAGTTCCGCAGAAAAAGAATATCAAACGGAGTCCAAACAGAATGAAACCTTCGGGAACGTGATTCTCGGAACGAACGTGATCCAGAGGACTTGGATCCTACGTCAAGACATCAACCAGGAAGGCATGAGGTAGGGGGGCACGCCTACACCCCTAGGCGCGCCCTCCACCCTCATGGGCCCCATGTTGCTCCACCGACGTACTTCTTCCTCCTATATATACCTACGTACCCCCAAACTACCAGATACGGAGCCAAAAACCTAATTCCACCGCCGCAACCTTCTGTACCCGTGAGATCCCATCTTGGGGCCTTTTTCGGAGCTCCGTCGGAGGGGGCACCGATCATGGAGGGCTTCTACATCAACACCATAGCCTCTCCGATGATGTGTGAGTAGTTTACCTCAGACCTTCGGGTCCATAGTTATTAGCTAGATGGCTTCTTTTCTCTTTTTGGATCTCAATACAATGTTCTCCCCCTCTCTTGTGAAGATCTATTCGATGTAATCTTCTTTTGCGGTGTGTTTGTTGAGATCGATGAATTGTGGGTTTATGATCAAGTTTATCTATGAACAATATTTGAATCTTCTCTGAATTCTTTTATGTGTGATTGGTTATCTTTGCAAGTCTCTTCGAATTATCAGTTTGGTTTGGCCTACTAGATTGATCTTTCTTGCAATAGGAGAAGTGCTTAGCTTCGGATTCAATCTTGCAGTGTCCTTTCCCAGTGACAATAGGGGCAGCAAGGCATGTATTGTATTGTTGCCATCGAGGATAACAAGATGGGGTTTATATCATATTGCATGAGTTTATCCCTCTACATCATGTCATCTTGCTTAAAGTGTTACTCTGTTCTTATGAACTTAATACTCTAGATGCATGCTGGATAGCGGTCGACGTGTGGAGTAATAGTAGTAGATGCAGGCAGGAGTCGGTCTACTTGTCTCGGACGTGATGCCTATATACATGATCGTACCTAGATATTCTCATAACTATGCTCAATTCTATCAATTGCTCAACAGTTATTTGTTCACCCACCGTAATACTTATGCTCATGAGAGAAGCCACTAGTGAAACCTATGGCCCCCGGGTCTATTTTCCATCTTTATTTTGCTTTCTTTATTTTGCATCTTTATCATAAAAATACCAAAAATATTATCTTATCATATCTATCAGATCTCACTCTCGTAAGTGACCGTGAAGGGATTGACAACCCCTTTATTGCGTTGGTTGCGAGGATTTATTTGTTTGTGTAGGTGCGAGGGACTCGTGCATGGCCTCCTACTGGATTGATACCTTGGTTCTCAAAAACTGAGGGAAATACTTACGCTACTTTGCTGCATCACCCTTTCCTCTTCAAGGGAAAACCAACGTAGTGCTCAAGAGGTAGCAAGCTCCTCCTCGTTACCTGATTCATCATAAGAAATAATAGGAGGATATTGGGAAGCCTCTTCCCTTTCATTAGTATTCTCTTCATCTTCTATTTGTTTTATTGTCTTTATGTAATTGGAAATATAAGGATTTTCAATGCAATTCACCGCACAATACATATAAATTTCCTCTAGATCAAATTCAAGAAGTTTATCACGGGCAAATACTAGAAGATAGTTAGTTATACGTTTCATTTCTTCGTAACCCATAAGCAAACTAAGTTCATTATAATGTGCAAGGGAAATCAAGTCATCACAATTTTTGGACACGATTAGGTCATGAAACAATTTGCAACGGATAGTTAAATGACCCCGTTCATTGCAAAGTTCACAAGTACGGCCAAGAAAATTTAAATTTTCAGCACAAACATCTAGCCTTTCTTGCAACAATTTAGTTTCTAAATGCTTATGCTCTTGCAATATCTACCTTCTCTATTTTGTGTGTACTTTCAAACCCAATGCACTCCACAAAAATTGACATGTTTATAGGAGACATTTTCATCATAACTAGTGCAATCCTCATTATTACTATGGATATTCAAAGAGTTCATACTAACAACATTGCAATCATGCTCATCATTCAAAGATTTAGTGCCAAACATTTTATAGACTTCTTCTTCTAGCACTTGAGCACAATTTTCCTTTCCATCATTCTCACGAAAGATATTAAAAAGATGAAGCGTATGAGGCAAACTCAATTCCATTTTTTGTAGTTTTCTTTTATAAACTAAACTAGTGATAAAACAAGAAACTAAAAGATTCGATTGCAAGATGTAAAGATATACGTTCAAGCACTCACCTCCCCGGCAACAGCGCCAGAAAAGAGCTTAGTTCAAGGGGTGTGAGTGCCGCTTACCTAGCCTCCCCGGCAACGGCGCCAGAAAAGAGCTTGATGTCTACTATGCAACCTTCTTCTTGTAGACGTTGTTGGGCCTCCAAGTGTAGAGGTTTGTAGGACAGTAGCAAATTTCCCTCAAGTGGATGACCTAAGGTTTATCAATCCGTGGGAGGCATTGGTTGAAGATGGTCTCTGTCGGTGTCAAAACCGGCGGATCTCGGGTAGGGGGTCCCGAACTGTGCGTCTAGGCGGATGGTAACAGGAGACAAGGGACACGATGTTTTTACCCAGGTTCGTGCCCTCTTGATGAAGGTAAAACCCTACTCCTACTTGATTAATATTGATGATATGGGTAGTACAAGAGTAGATCTACCACGAGATCAGAGAGGCTAAACCCTAGAAGCTAGCCTATGGTATGATTGTCGTTCGTCCTACGGACTAAAACCCTCCGGTTTATATAGACACCAGAGAGGGCTAGGGTTACACAGAGTCGGTCACAATGGGAGGAGATCTACATATCCGTATCGCCAAGCTTGCCTTCCACGCCAAGGAAAGTCCCATCCGGACACGGGACGAAGTCTTCAATCTTGTATCTTCATAGTCCAGGAGTCCGGCCAAAGGTTATAGTCCAGCCATCCTGACACCCCCTAATCCAGGACTCCCTCAGTAGCCCCTAAACCAGGCTTCAATGACGACGAGTCCGGCGCGCATATTGTTTTCGGCATTGCAAGGCGGGTTCCTACTCCGAATACTTCATAGAAGATTTTGAACACAAGGATAGTGTTCGGCTCTGCAAAATAAGTTCCACATACCACCGTAGAGAGAATAATATTTACACAAATCCAATCTGCTGACGTATTCCGTAGCGCGACGGCCAAGCCTTTATTTGAATCGTTTTTACTGTCCCACCTCAGCGCACTTAGCGAGGCGGTTTCCTTGGCACGTCTTGTCGAGCGAGATCGTGTCCCCTTATTCCGGATTCTCATCAATACGGGTGGGTAACCCAACCGTGTCATTAATTCTGGCGCTTGGGAGATAAGCGAGTTTTACCGGCGGTGGGGACGTGCAGTCTCGTCCGCCCATATAAGGGATAAGGATCCACCTTTTTCATCTACGCCTTCTTCCTCCTTTGCTTATCCATTTTTGTGCACTCGAGCTCCAGCACCCAAGTCCGCACATCCCACCTCAACCTTCTCCAGCAATGTCCAGAGCGGGAGGCAAGTGGATGGTCTCCTCCGTCATGGAGGGACACATCAAGAAGCCGATGAAAGCCGGATACTTGTCCAATGACATCACGCACCGGCTCCCAGACAAGGGGCAGCTCATCCCCACCCCCAGGCCCCATGAGAGGGTGGTGTTCCTCACCCATTTCCTCCGCGGACTAGGCTTCACCCATTTGTCCGGGGGATCATGTTCTACTACGGCCTGGATTTCCACGATCTGGCCCCGAACTTTATCCTCAACATCTCGGCGTTCATCGTGGGTGTGCGAAACCTTCCTGCATCAACCCCACTCCGGCTTATGGCTGAAGACCTTCAATGTCAAGCCGAAGGTAGTGGGCGGCCGCCAAGCAGAGTGAGGAGGTGCCATGGTGGGCAAGATGCCCAACGTCCTATGGCTCGAGGGCTCCTTCGTAGAGACCATAAAGGGGTGGCAATCGGGGTGGTTCTACATAACCGAGCCGCGTGACCCTAAATGGGCAGCGGCCCCCGAATTCCGATCTGGCATCCCCACACGGCTCACCTCCTGGAAAGAGACGGGCCTGTCGTGGGGTAATTCGGAAGAGCTGACCGGACTCCAAACCTGCGTCCAAAACCTGGTGAGCAAGAAGCTCAAACTCGTCAACGTAGTCCAGGTCATGCTCATCCGCCGGATCCTCCCGTGCCAACAACGGGCTTTCAGCTTGTGGGAGTTTGATCCGGCACAACACCAAACCATGAGCAGGCTCTTCGACACTACCTACGTAGACGCCTGGAAGGTGCTGTTAAAGGGCGTCGAGGCTCCCGCATCCGCTACCGAGGATCGTGGATTCATCGCGCATCATCAAGGCAATGCGGTAAGCTATTCTACCCTTTACAGGGTACTTGTTTTTCATAGTTTGACTTTATGCGGGATCTAAACTCCCTTACCTTTGACAGGATTGGCAGAAGACGTCCGGGCAGATTGACTGTCCGGCTCCCTTGCCCGAAGACCCAGCGGACGCCCGCTTGACAGGGCTGCTGGTTCCGGCAACTTACGTGGTGCCGGAGAAAAAGGCCAAGAAGAAGGCCACGGGAACTCTAAAGAGTTCCCGGCGCCTTGTGGTGTCGGACTCATCATCCGATGACTCCGAGGCGGACTCCTACCGCAAAAACGAGGAGGAGGAAAAAGAGGTCTCTCCCCCGGGGGGGAGAGAAAAGGAAGGCCGCCTAGCGGGGGCGAAGGGTCCAAGAAGGGAAGGACCCTTCCTCCGGACTACTCCACCAACACCGACGACGGCGAAGAGGAGTGGCCATCCAGGGCCAAGACCCTGGCAAAATCGTAAGTATCCGGATACCAGAATAACTCATGGCGTTCCTTTGTTGCACAGTATCTTCTGACGCCGAATATAATCATGCAGTCCGCCCCGAGCCCAGGTCGGCGTGTCGTCGAGCGGCTCCTTAAGCTTGTCATATGTGAATAGCACTTCACTTCCGGCCACCTCCTCCCCTCGCGCTGTGGATGATGCCGAGGTGGAGTCCCAAAAGGGTCCAAGCCAGGAGGAGGTGGTCCTGGAGGCGCCGCAAGGCGACCTCCCGGACTCCAGGTGCAAAGGGGACAAAACCCCCAAGGGCTCCAAGTCCGGCCCTGGGCCGGACACCACACCGAAACCTTCAGTGGTTCCATAGTCCGGCAGGCGCCCCCCTAGCAAGAAGGGCAAGCCTACAACGCCGGTGACCTCCGTCCTACCGGAGGCACCGGATAATCTGCTGGAGGTGCTTAACGGCGCCTCCATCAACGAGGAGCACCGCACTATTATGAGTGTGGTGATCCAGAAGGTTCAGTCCACCAAGAGCGGGCTGACTGAAGCCTGTGCTAGCCTTCTAACAGGCTTTGAGGTATGTATTTAAGATATGTAAAAATATTGCGGCATAGATAGTAGCCCCTGATGCTCAGTTTGGTGTTCGGAAAGAAAAGCCGAACTGAGGATCAAAAAGATATACACAGGAGTCTAACATAAGTATGTCGATATGGGAATGCAGGCTGCGCTGCTGACCTCTGCCGCACTGACTGCGGAGGTCCATGCATTGAAGCAGAGCCTCGAGCGGTCCGAGAACGAGCTCGACCTTGCCAAGAAGCAGCTTGAGGACAAGGAAGGTAAGTAATACCTTATGTAAGTATATAAAAAAGATGTGGTTGCAAAAAATGACAGGACCAATGTAAGTATTACAGGGGCCACAACCGAGGTGGCGACCCTGAAGGAAGCGCTGTCCAAGGCTGAAGACAATGCGGCCGTGGAGCGCACCGAGCGAGAGAAGCAGGAGGCGCGGGTGGCGGAAGTGCAGCAAGAGCTCCAGGCTATCGTGGAAAAACACGAGAGTTTGGAGCTTGACTCGAAGACTCGAGAGTCCGAGCTCGCCTCGGCTGTTGAGAGCGCCAAATCTGCCAAGGCCGAAGCCCAAAAAGCCCTCCAGGAAATTGAGGCGATGAAGAAGATAGCGGCGGGTAAGGCATTCTTTATGCAAAGCAAACACGTGAAAGTGAACTACTTGTTACTTACCCGAGTCGAGCTCTCGGGAGCATTCACAGATCTTCCCTTGATGTGTCCGGCGCTGCCGCATTCTCGGGCCGAGGATGGGAGATCGACTGAGAAGGTGTTCTGGTCCCAGTACGTTGAGGCCGGACACCCGGTGCCCTTGAGCGACCAGCTGAAGCAGCTGGTCGAGCTCCATAAGGTGGCCGAACAGTCCATGAAGGGTCTCATAGTCCGGTGTGGCACAGGGAGGCCATGCCTAGGAGCTACCGGGCTGGTGAGGCGGTGGTGGATGCTGTCCATGGCTTGAAGTCATCAAGCCCTCCGTATGCATCGAAGGTGCCCGTGGGCCCTTGCCCGTGTTAAAGTGCCTTTGGGGCAAGATGGATCTTTGAGAAGCTGGTGACAGACAGGCCACATGGGCAAGGAGCATCGCAAGCCGAGATGTATTATGAGGCGTCTGAAGGTGCCCGCCTTGTGGCGGATGAATGTTCCAAAGATGTAATTTTTGAGTAAACTCACATTTGTGATCCTGTACGCTGAAAACTTGTTCATATGCGCTAAGCAAAGCTTTTGAATTTAAAATATTACCTTCTGTGCGGCCGTTTATTAAATTTGAGAGATGGCGAGTCATCGGCTTCTGCCCCCGTGCCACGAGTGCTGGGGTGTTCGGGATAAACTTGAGCGCTCTTTTTCCCATTCTTGGGTCCTTCGAGGGAGGCGCTCAACACAACGAACAAGGCAATCAGACTATAATGCTTGAACACTCTCACTTAGCCATAGAATTCTATAATTTTAAATTTCAGCGAAGCCCCTAGTATTCGGAAGACCGAGTTCGGGGCGCTATCCACGCCTAGGCCGGACAAAGCCGACTCCTCGCTCTAAGCGGCATAAGTCTTTAGGTACTCGAAAACCTCTCGAACAGCGACCAACTCTCGCCCTATCATGACGGTCAATTTTAGCTTTCTCCACTGAGGTGCTTAGCCCAGCTCAGCCGGGAACAATCCCGATGGTTCTCCCAGCGCTACCTTAGCCGATATAACGGAACGTAAGGTACCAAAACATGGGAGCCGGTAAACCCAACTAGTGACCCAAGACATGATTCGGAGCCGATGCATATAATGCTATAAGTTCGGGGTGCCACACTCGTGAGAGTGTTCGGACTTCTCACACCATATTCTGGGGTACGTAAGCCCCTGTTGTATTGGCCGTACCAAAGTGTACGGTTGCATAATGTCATAACTGAACATATTTACATAAAAAAGGAATGCAATAATAGACAAAAGCTATGTATTGTTTATTTGAAAAGTCTGCGGTAAAAGCAGAACGATACAAATAGTGCGATAAGCAAGAGATGGGACTATTTGACATGTCCACCTCCAGGGGCGAGCTGCGGGATGATATGTGAAACAAGTATACTGCTCGTTATAGAGACCACCTGGACACTCGGCGAGGTTTCGCCTCCTGGCTGTTGCATCGTGTGTTGGCGATTGTCTTGCCGGACAGGCCTTCCGGAGAGTGGAGTCTGAAAGTAAGAGAAAAAAGAATGACAAAATCGGGAGCCCCTAGTGCGGTTGAGCGCATTTTGGGCATCGTGGTCGTGCCCTCCCCTATGCCCATGGTATTTCAGGCGTAATTATATACGCGTAGTACTGGTTTCGCAATTTCGGGAGGGCTGGGGTTGGGGCCGCATTGCTACGCGTGCTCAGAACATGCCAGGCGGTCTTGTTGTAGGTTACTCCGGGCGCGCTTGACGGTGTTCGGACGTTTAATAGCCGGACTCGAGAATTGCCTTGAGAGGCTGCTTTGTACTTCCGCCGCGAGGGCCACCGTGTGCTCCTCCGTTCGGAGAGAGCGTTCGGTGTTTCCATTGACCGTAATGACTCCTCGAGGGCCTGGCATCTTGAGCTTGAGGTATGTGTAGTGCGGCACCGCATTGAACTTTGTGAATGCGGTTCGTCCGAGCAGTGCGTGATAGCCACTGCGGAACGGGACTATGTCGAAGATTAAGTCCTCGCTTCGGAAATTATCCGGGGATCCGAAGACCACCTCAAGTGTAACTGAGCCTGTACAGTTGGCCTCTACACCTGGTATGACGCCTTTAAAGGTCATCTTTGTGGGTTTAATCCTTGAGGGATTTATGCCCATTTTTCGCACTGTATCCTGATAAAGTAGGTTCAGGCAGCTGCCGCCGTCCATAACGACTCTAGTAAGGTGAAATCCGTCAATGATTGGGTCTAGAACCAATGCGGCGAATCCGCCATGATGGATGCTAGTGGGGTGGTCCCTTCAATCAAAAGTGATCGGGCGGGAGGACCATGGGTTGAACTTCGGGGCGACTGGCTCCAACGTATATACGTCCCTGAGTGCACGCTTCCGCTCCCTTTTGGGTATGTGGGTTGCGTATATCATGTTCACCGTCCGCACTTGTGGGGGGGAAGCCCTTCTGTCCCCTTTTTTTCGGCGGCCGGGGCTCCTCCTCGTCATCGCTATGCAGCCCCTTGTCATTGTTTTCGGCATTTAACTTGCCTGCCTGCTTGAACACCCAACAATCCCTGTTGGTGTGGTTGGCTGGTTTTTCAGGGGTGCCGTGTATCTGGCACGAGCGATCGAGTATTCAGTCCAAACTGGACGGGCCCGTAGTATTTCTTTTAAATGGTTTTTTCCGCTGACCGGTTTTAGAGCCTCTGAATCCGGCATTAACTGCCGTATCCTCAGCATTATCGCCGTTAATGCGGCGCTTGTGCTTGTTGCGACGCGACCTGCCATTGCTGTCCTTGGTATCCGAATTACCAGGACTCTTGTTCATGTTATTACTACGAGCTAGCCAGCTATCTTCTCCCGCGCAAAAGCGGGTCATGAGTGTTGTGAGGGCTGCCATGGATTTGGCTTTTCCTGTCCTAGGTGCGGGCAAGCCATTAAATCACGGATGTTATGTTTGAAAGCGCGAGGGCCTCTGCGTCCGGACAATCGACTATTTGATTTTTCTTAGTTAGGAACCATGTCCAGTAATTGTGCGGCGATTCCTCCGGCTCCTGAATTATGTGGCTTAGGTCATCGATTGTCGGTGGTCGCACATAGGTGCCACAGAAATTGTCTAGGAATGCGGCTTCCAGGTCCTCCCAACAACCAATTGACTCTGCTGGCAAGCTGTTAAGCCAATGCCAAGCTGGTCCTTTAAGCTTGAGTGGGAGGTATTTGATGGCGAGTAGATCATCACCGCGGGCCATGTGGACATGAAGGAGATAATCCTCGATCCATACTGCAGGATCTGTTGTGCCATCGTATGATTCAGTGTTTACGGGTTTGAAACCCTAGGGGATTTGATGATCCATTACTTCATCTGTGAAGCATAGTGGGTGTGCAGCGCCTCTGTACTGGGCTATATCACGACATAGCTCAAATGAGCTTTGTCTACTGTGTTCGGCCCGGCCAGAATTGCCATATCCGGCATGATGGTTATCGTCATGTGTTGTGGGGCGCCCACGCGATCCGTAGATCGATCTTGTTTTCCTTGCCTTGTCCTCCAATATATCTCGCAGGTCTGGCGCATTTCCCCGTGCCTTGGTATTTTTGGGGCGGCGCTGAGTGCGGCTTGAGTGGAGGGCTGAGAGGCCTCTTCAGTCGCGCCACGAGGTGCCCGGTCGGCCGCGTCGTGCGCTGGTGATGTAGGTTTAGGTGCTTCCTCCTCTAATCGGGGTAGCAGCCTGCGATTTGGGTAGCTCTTGGAGGGGCGTTCGAGTTCGTACTCTTCGGCCGCAAGGACTTCAGTCCATCTGTCGGCTAGCAAGTCTTGGTCAGCTCTAAGCTGTTGCTGTTTTTTCTTGAGGCTGTTCGCCGTGGCCATAAGCCTGTGTTTGAAACGCTCTTGTTCGACGGGATCCTCAGGCACGACAAATTCGTCGTCGTCGAGGCTTGCCTCGTCTTCGAAGGGAGGCATGTAATTATCGTCCTCTACCTCTCTTTCTGCCGCTCTCTCATGAGAGCTGGCTTCCTCCATCCTCTGTGCTGAATCCTGCTTTGGAGGGTTGTCTTCGCACCTGTCCGGTGTTATTATCTCCCGTGCCGGAATCGCCGTTTTTGCTTTGGCGGGATTTAGAGCGGCGCCGCTGACGCCGGTGCTTAGGCTGCTTCTTGGAGGGGTCATCCTCCGTTGTTCCATCGCCATTCCCTTCTTTTGGGGTGTCCACCATGTATATGTCGTATGACGAGGGGGCCTTCCATTGCCCTGTAGGCGCTGGTTCTTGGTCGTCTCCTGCATAGGTGTCCATACCGTCGATGTCTTCGGAGTCGAAGTCGAGCATGTCGGTTAAATCATTGACAGTGGCTACGAAGTGGGTGGTGGGTGGGCTTTGAATTTCTTCGTCGTCCGCATCCCAACCTTGCTGACCATAGTCCGGCCAGGGATCTCATGATAAAGAGAGAGACTTTAGCGAATTCAGGATGTCGCCGAAGGGCGAGTGCTGAAAGATGTCCGCGGCGGCAAACTCTATGATCGGCACCCAATCAGATTCGATTGGCAGGGGCACGGAAGGTTCGGAGTCCGGAGAGGAGTCCGGCACCTTGGAGTCACGAGCTTCGCAAAGGACAACGCTGGTATTCGGCTCGATCGCCGTAGAGATTGCAGCCCCGAGCGGTGTCCAGCCACCCGTCCTCGATTAGCGCGATCGGCTCTGAGCTAAGGGTCGGGCGGACACGGTGCGACCTCGAGGCCTTTGTTGGTGGCGAGCTAGGTCATGCCCATCATAACAAAGGCGGGCGCTCGGTGTGGCTTGAATCTGTCGAAGATCAAGTCTCCGCGGACGTCGGTCGTGTAGTTCAAACTTCAAATTTGACCTGATGGCCGGGCGTAGCTTCGATCTGCTCCGGATGGCCAAGCGAATTGGCCCGCGATGCAAAAGCCGCGAATCTGAAGATCTGTCCGGGAGAAAAGTCTCACCTGGACGCATCATTGTTGATGATCGGAGGAGCCATCGGGCCTAAAGGTGACGACACGAGGAACTCTCAATGAAAGCACCAATGTCGGTGTCAAAACCAGCGGATCTCGGGTAGGGGGTCCCGAACTGTGCATCTAGGCGGATGGTAACAGGAGACAAGGGACACGATGTTTTTACCCAGGTTCGGGCCCTCTAGATGGAGGTAAAACCCTACTCCTGCTTGATTAATATTGATGATATGGGTAGTACAAGAGTAGATATACCACGAGATCAGAGAGGCTAAACCGTAGAAGCTAGCCTATGGTATGATTGTTGTTCATCCTACGGACTAAAACCCTCCGGTTTATATAGACACCGGAGAGGGCTAGGGTTACACAGAGTCGGTTACAATGGGAGGAGATCTACATATCCGTATCGCCAAGCTTGCCTTCCACGCCAAGGAAAGTCCCATCCGGACACGGGACGAAGTCTTCAATCTTGTATCTTCATAGTCCAGGAGTCCGGCCAAAGGTTATAGTCCGGCCATCTGGACACCCCCTAATCCAGGACTCCCTCAGTCTCTCTCAAACAACCCTACAACCAAATAACAAAGAGTCTCTTGTGTCCCCCAACACACCCAATACAATGGTAAATTGTATAGGTGCACTAGTTCGGTGAAAAAATGGTGATACAAGTGCAATACGGATGGTAGATATAGGTTTTTGTAAGCTGAAAATATAAAAACAGCAAGGTAACTAATGATAAAAGTGAGCGCAAACGGTATTGCAATGCGTTGAAACAAGGCCTAGGGTTCATACTTTCACTAGTGCAAGTTCTCTCAACAATAATAACATAATTGGATCATATAACTATCCCTCAACATGCTACAAAGAGTCACTCCAAAGTCACTAATAGCGGAGAACAAATGAAGAGATTTTGGTAGGGTATGAAACCACCTCAAAGTTATTCTTTTGGATCGATCTATTCAAGAGTCTGTAGTAAAATAACACGAAGCTATTCTTTCCATTTGATCTACCATAGAGTTCATACTAGAATAACACCTTAAGATACAAATCAACCAAAACCCTAATGTCACCTAGATACTCCAATGTCACCTCAAGTATCCATGGGTATGATTATACCGTATGCATCACATAATCTCAGATTCATCTATTCAACCAACACAAGAACTTCAAAGAGTGCCCCAAAGTTTCTACGGGAGAGTCAAGACGAAAACGTATGCCAACCCCTATGCATAGGTTCATGGGCGGAACCCGCAAGTTTATCACCAAAACATACATCAAGTGAATCAATAGAATACCCCATTGTCACCACGGGTATCCCACACAAGACATACATCAAGTGTTCTCAAATCCTT
Organism: Aegilops longissima; assembly: GCA_021605205.1. Taxonomy (NCBI): domain Eukaryota; kingdom Viridiplantae; phylum Streptophyta; class Magnoliopsida; order Poales; family Poaceae; genus Aegilops; species Aegilops longissima. The sequence goes on from CM038679.1 coordinate 561,595,438, forward strand.
AAAGACTCAATCCGATAAGATAACTTCAAAGGGAAAACTCAATCCATTACAAGAGAGTAGAGGGGGAGAAACATCATAAGATCCAACTATAATAGCAAAGCTCGCGTTACATCAAGATCGTATCACCTCAAGAATACGAGAGAGATAAATAGATCAAACACATAGCTACTGGTACATACCCTCAGCCCCGAGGGTGAACTACTCCCTCGTCATGGAGAGCGCCGGGATGATGAAGATGGCCACGGTGAGGATCCCCCTCTCCAGCAGGCGAGAGCAGGGTCCCGATTGGTTTTGGTGGCTCTGAGAGGCTTGCGACGGTGGAACTCGATCTATTCTGTTCCCGATGGTTTTAGGGTATATGGGAATATATAGGCGAAAGAAGTCGGTAGGGGAGCCACGAGGGGCCACGAGGTGGAGGGGCGCCCGGGGGTGGGCGCGCCCGCCTTGTGCTCTCTCGTTGACCCCCAGCGTGCACTCCATGTCTCCCGTATTGCTTTCTTTCCAAAAATAACTTTTCCAAAGGTTTCATTCTGTTTGGACTCCGTTTGATATTCCTTTTCTTCGAAACACTGAAACAAGGGAAAAAACAGGAACTGGCACTGGCCTCTGGGTTAATAGGTTAGTACGAAAAATAATATAAAATTGTATAGTAAAGCCCATTAAACATCCAAGATGGATAATATAATAGCATGAATACTTCATAAATTATAGATACGTTGGAGACGTATCAATGACGCCCGCTGCTTCCAGCTTGCGAGTTTCTTGCACGATGAAAGACTGCTTCTCTCTGATGTCATGGCATATACGCTTCACTGAGGCGCACATTGGGGCACACCCTTAAGTGGTGCTCGATCACCCCTCTTGGGACCCCTACCAGCTGCTTGGGCTCCCAGGCAAACACTTCTTTGTTCACGCGTAGGAATTCTACCAATGCTTCCTCTTCGGTCACTTGCTTTGTCCCGGTCAAGGTTGGCGCTAATGGTGAAGGTGGCTTCCGAGGATCCATCCTCCTCGACTGGCACTTGCTTTTTGCTGCCCGATCTTGAGTGAAAAACTGCTTTTTCTAAGCTGGTGTGGCCTGCTTAGCCCCTGGGGTGGCTACATCGGCTGGGCGTGCCGCTGCTACGGCCCTGAAGGCGAGTCGGAGGGCCGTCATGGCTTCCTTGGTGGCTACAGCGGGAATCCCTCACGCTTGTGCGACACGGAGGGCACAATAGGACAGCACCAATAATAAAACATGCAACTCAAACCAATCATAGCAATTCATCAATCACCAATAGGACAATGGAAATCTACTCAGACATCATAGGATGGCAACACATCATTGGATAATAATATGAAGCATAAAGCACCATGTTCAAGTAGAGGGTACAACGGGTTGAGGGAGAGTGGACCGCTGGATATAGAAGGGGGAAGGTGATGGAGATGTTGGTGAAGATGACGGCGGTGTTGGTGAAGATCGCGGTGATGATGATGGCCCCCGGCAGCGCTCCGGCGCCACCGGAAGCAAGGGGGAGAGAGGCCCCCTTCTTCTTCTTCTTCTTCTTCTTCCTTGACCTCCTCCCTCGATGGGAGAAGGGTTTCCCCTCTGGTCCTTGGCTCCCATGGCTTGGGAGGGGCGAGAGCCCCTCCGAGATTGGATCTATCTCTCTGTTTCTGCGTTCTCACCTGGCTCTGCTTCACCGTTTCGTGTATATATGGAGATCCGTAACTCCGATTGGACTAAAACCTTCGCCCAGATCGTTTTCCAAAAATTAGCTTTCTTGCGGCCAAAGAAGGGCATCAACCGCCTTACGGGTGGCCCACGAGATAGGGGGGCGCGCCCCCCTGGAGGGGTGGCGTGGGCCACTCTCGTGGCCACCTCGGGCACTGTTTCACGTTGATTCTTCCTCCAAAAAATCACAAATATTCCAAAATATTTCTCCGGCCGTTTTTATCCCGTTTGGACTCCGTTTGAGATTGGGTTTCTGCGAAACATAAAACATGCAACAAACAGTGTCGGGGGTGAGCTAATCGTGCCCCACGAGCACCTACGGGACCTGGGTCCCTTGTGGTTCGGAGGGGGGCGGAGATTGCACAAAGAGCGGGTCGAGGCGATGCACACGAGGGGGGTTTACCCAGCTTCGGAGCTCTCCGGAGAGATAATACTCCTACTGCTGCTTTGTGGATTATCTTGTGTTCTTGCTAGGGAGCAATGCTGACTACAAGACCTAACTTGAGTGTGATGAACTAAGCTGGAGCTGGACTAGAAACCCAGCCGAATCGAACCTCCTCTACGTTGCCCTCGGGCCTCCTTTTATAGGCACAAGGGGTTACCACATGTGGCAAGTAGGCAAGGTCACAATGGTAAAAACCTAGGTTGGTACACCGCTTTGTACAGTGTACAGTAACCTATACCTAACTCTGACGGCAAGGGACAAGAGTCATCAATGCCCGTCTCGGTCGCCCGAACAGTGTAACAGGGACCGTCAAGTGCGCCTCCGTTCGCCACGATGGTAGCTTGTCAGCGCTGCTTGTCGCTACTCTCCGCTGGCTGCACAGCTCCCCGACACGCGTCCTTGGGAGAGCCCCGTGGTGACACGTTGGCGGGTGAGCTGGAGCGGAGATGAAGAGAGGTTGCCCGCCCCGGCAAGCGCCTTGCCGCGGCAGGAATCTTGTCGCGCTTGGGGGTTCAGCGCCCGCCAAGCCTTCCCGGCAAGCTCCTCTTGCCGGGGCCTTGTTTCCTTTGCGCCCTGAGTGGCCTTCCCGGCAAGCTCCTCTTGCCGGGGTCTTGACTGCTTTGCTCTTGAATGGCTCCAAAGGAGCTACTGAGGGTCTTGGCGGCCATCAAGCCGGCCCGGCCGTGGGGCGCTGCAACTGTCCATGCACGAGTTCGGGGTATTAGGGTACCCCTACTCTAGTACACCGACAGGAGCCCCCGGGCCTGGGCCACACACGGCGCCAAGCTCTATTGGGCCAGGCCCAAAACAGTGCACGGGCGCGCGTGGTCTTGATTACGCCATTACTTGCCTTGGACCCACCATGTCCCCCACGAACGGCACGCGCCCACCGCGTTTCTCTGTAACGGCACGCGTTAATTGTGGTGTCGTGGGTGAAGTGGGCGTCGTGTGAGGTCGCCTCATCCGTCGCCTCAGTTCTGCATCTCTGCCACGTGGTTCCCATGCACTCGGGGTCACGGGCGGTGGAAGTGGAAAACTTGGCCGTTGCAAGCAGAGGCAGCAGGTCTGTCCTGATTCCCTGCTCTTCCTGCGCCTTGATTCGCCGAGCGGGGAGGCCGAGCCCCCACCTTGCTCCTTTTAAGAAGGGCGGAAGGGGAGCGTGGGAGCCCGCATTCTCCCATCCCTTCCTTCTTTCAGTTTCTGCTCCCCTTTCTCCCATTCGCCATGGAGAAAGGGAACCTTGGTTCTCCATCGGTGGCGGCGAGGGTCGCAGCTAGGCAGCGCAGCCCTCCCAATCCCTCGCCTGGGGGGCGGGCGGGCCGCAAGGGGAAGAGGGAGGCGAGTCGTGGGCGAGGTCGAGAGCCCGGGAGAGGCGGACGAGGCGGTGCGCCGTCTCCGCCTCCGCCGGTGGTTCCTCTCCGAGGACGAGTCGTGGGCGCAGCTCGAGGCGCTCGGGAAGAGGCGGGCGGGCGCGCCGTCTCCGCCCGCCCGGCGGTCCATCTGAGGGCGACCCTTGCGAGTTCTTCGTCAAGCTGCGCCGGGCGCCTCGTCGTCGTCTCCGGCTTCCAGCTCCGTTCGCGATGGCGATGGAGTCGGATCCGCCGAGGCGTTGAGGTTGCACATGAGGGCTGTGGGATCAGCGGCACGCGAGTCGCGTTGTATTCCCAGCCCCTAATGTGATGTACCTTGACCGTGGATGGAGCGTGTTAGCCGCATCCACAACCTGCTGGCGGGTTTACCCTCCATTTTATGTTAATGGAGGTGACCTCCTCTCCGTCAAGGTCTTGGGATCTTGGCACTTTCGGGCAAGGTGCTGCGTGGATAGCTCCTCCGACAGCGACGATTCCTCCTCGGCGAGTGACGAGGAGGAAAGCGACATCGACGACAAGGGTAGCGGGCCCAACTAGTTGCGGGCGCCGCTCATGCGTTACTGGCGACCCCATCATCCGTGTCGCGGCTCCTTGAACTCCCGGGTCGTCTCCTTGGGCGGCTGGCGTAGGGAGGCTGCGGAAGAGGAAGAGGATGGCGACAAGGCCGTCAAGTCGAGTACGAGGCGTAGTGCCCTCGACAGCGTCTTGGACGTCCTGCCACCCGTCTTGAGCCCTGCTTCGGCGCCGCCGTCCCGTCAAGCCGGAGAGCCCCGGCATGTTCTCTTGGTGCCTTCGGCATCGTAGCTCGTAGGCGCTCCTTTGCCCTTCCGCCTCCTTAATCTACCTCCTGAAAGTAGGGATATAAAAGGGATTACGGGCACCTTATCTTTTTAATCTGTAAGCCTTCGGGCCTTGTCTGTATTTAAGAACTTGTAATCCTCTCTTTCATGTTTTTCATCCTCCACGGACTGTATCCGAGTAGAATGTTTATAATGAAAGAGGGATGTTTGAGAAGGACGAAAGGCTTATCTGTTATCGCAGCCCCCGGCAACTCTGGTTTGCCGCAGACCCCGGCAACTCCGGCTTGCCGCAGCCCCCGATAACTCTGGCTTGCGCAGCCCCAGCAACTCTAGCTTGCCGGGGTTTGGATGCCGGTGCACCTTTCTTCTCTTCGCTGTTATTTCAGTTCTGAGAACGATTTAGCTAGTGCTGCGATAGGTTATATACACTATCTTAGGCAATCGAATGCAACGTTATTTCCTTTACTCGATTTCTTCCCTTGTATGTTTTTACCCTACGCTTTTAGGGAAACTTGCCGGTGCAGGTACCCTTGCCGCGAGCGCTGAGTGCGGAACTTCAGCAGCCTGCTGGCGGGGTCGCTACCGACAAGCAACCTCATCGCGGACTAGCCGCAGCTCACTTAAGTTGTTGAGCGGACTCGAAACAAAGTAAGGGCGCGACCAGTCACGATTTGGTTCCCTCCGCGCACAGGTTTTCCATACAAAGTACTATCGTTCGAGGAAGATAAATTGAAAATTTAAAACTGGTCGCTTAAACTTAGCAACTTAGCTTTTCTGTTGTCCGTCTTCCGGCAAGGCGACAGTTCCTCGAGCGACGCTTGTCGGCCAACACCACTATCTCCTTCTCTCCCTCCGGTTAACTTGTGGGTGGACGAACCTTCTTCTTGTTTGAGAAGAAAGAAGAGAAAAAGAAAGTTGTGGAGCCTAATGGCTCATTTTCGCTTACCGGGTGCGGGTGCTGCACAAGATGTTAGTAAACACATGCATATTTAATTATGAAGGCATGTATTAACAAAAATGTGCGCAACCATAGGCTTTACTAACGCACGGGGTCTGCGCCCGGCTTTGTACAAAGGATTACATGCAACAGCGGCAAGACTTGTACAAAAGGTTGGTTGCGGAGCAGGTTCCGCAATCGCGCCTCATGGGTAAAACTTGCGAAGATGCTCTATGTTCCAGGAATTGCTCACCGGAAAGCCGTCTTCGGTCTCAAGGCGGACAGCGCCGGGCCTAGTGACTCGTTTTACCCGATAAGGGCCTTCCCACTTTGGCGTCAACTTGTTGGAATTCTTGGCGGATTGAACGCGCCGAAGAACAAGGTCGCCTTCCTCGAAGCTTCTGGCATTAACTTTGCGGCTATGGTAGCGGCGCAAAGCTTGCTGGTAACGAGCAGCTCGTCTGGCAGCTGAAGACGATCTTCCTCGAGGAGCAGCGTCATCTTGTCGCAGCTGCTCTTGCTCCAACTCATCATAGCGAGCACTCGAGGTGACCCGTATCTGAGTTCCGTGGGGAGAACTGCTCTGCTCCATAGACTAGAGCAAAGGGTGTGCGGCGGTGGCTCGGTTTGGCGTCGTCTGATCGACCAAAGAACCCGGCAGCTCCTCGATCCAGTTCCTTCCGCACTTGTGCAGCTGTCGAAAGTTCTCGTCTTGAGTCCTCGCAGCACTTCAGCGTTTGCCCTCTCGCTTGACCGTTGCTTCTCGGATGAGCAGCGGAAGCAAAGCAGATCTTGGCGCCAAGATCTTGGGCGTCTTGCATGAAGGTGCGACTTCGTGAACTGTGTGCGTTGTCGGTGATGATCCGCTTAGGAATCCCAAAACGGCAAACAATTGACCTGAAGAACTTGACGGCTGACTGTGCTGTCACCTTCCTCACTGGTTCCACTTCCGGCCACTTTGTGAACTTGTCGATTGCGACGTACAAGTAATCAAAGCCCCCGACAGCTCGGGGGAAGGGGCCGAGGATGTCGAGTCCCCAGACCGAGAAGGGCCAGGATAAAGGGATCGTCTGGAGAGCTTGAGCTGGCTGGTGTATCTGTCTTGAATGGGCCTTGCGCTTCACACTTGGTTACTTGTGCGGTTGCATCTGGAGGGCTTCGGCGAAGAAACCTTGCCGGAAAGCTTTGCGGCAAGTGCTCTTGCGCCAATGTGGTGACCACATATGCCTCCGTGTATCTCCGCCAACAGCTTTCATCCATCTTCGGCAAATACACTTCAATTTCACCCGTTGAGTCTCTTACATGCAGGATGTTATCAACAAACTGGTACATACTTGACTGCCGGGCTACTTTTCCGCTTCTTCTTGCTCTTGGGAAGTTTTCTGTCGAAGGAAATGGGCGATCTCTTTGTGCCCATGTTGGAGCACGTGGCTCGACAACAAGGACTAAAGGCTCATCTGTCACTGCGGGACTATCGGCTTCTCGGCAAGGACCTGCTGGTCGCCGAACTCGATGATCCCGTCAAGCTTGCGGAGCTAAGCTTGTCGGGGCGTTGCTTCAACGATACAAACTGCGTGGTTTGTCGGAGCAGACTGCTCCTCAGTGATATTTGCATTGGTTCTAGGGACCTTCTTGGCGGCGGCTTCGGAGAGCTCTGCCGGAAAGTAGTCGCCGGAAACCAATTTTCTCTTCTTGCTCTGCCCTGTTGATGGTGTCACGGTTGGCTGAGTCAGCTTGAGCACAAAAATCCCTGGTTCCACAGGCAACTTAAGTGCGACACATTTGGAGAGGCCATCAGCTATATCATTCTGTGCTCTTGGAACGTGTTCCATTTGCAGGCCTTCAAAGTGCTCTTCCAGCTTCCTCACTTCATCGACGTATGCTTCCATCAACGGACTCTGGTAATCTTTATTTACTTGGCGGACGACAAGTTGTGAGTCTCCCCTGACAATGAGCTTCTTAATCCCAAGGTCTACCGCAATCCTGAGACCGGCAAGCAAGCCTTCATACTCTGCAGTATTATTTGTTGCTTGTTCCTTGGGAAAGTGCATTTGGACTATGTATTTGAGGTGTTCCCCGGTGGGTGCGATAAGCAGCACGCCCGGCACCGGGCGCTTTGCAGCGAGAAGGCACCGTCAAAGTACATCAGCCATTCTTTATTTGCCTCCTTGACGGGATGCTCGTCTGGAATCTCTTCATCCTGCGTTGGCGTCCACTCTGCTATGAATTCTGCCAATGCCCTGCTCGGATAGTTGAAGTGCTTTGAACTTGAGACCAAAGCTTGGCAGTTCGGTGCCCACTCAACAATCCTGCTGTTGCTTACGGATTTTGCAAAATCCTCTTCAGTGAAAGCGAGTGACAACTGTTATCTCATGTGCTTGGAAGTAATGGCGCAGCTTTCTCGAGGCCATGAGCAGGCCAAAAGCAGCTTACGCACACCGAGTATCTCGATCTAGCCCCTGCGAAGGGAACCGACAAAAGTACACCGGGCGCTGCACCATCTTCTTCCGTATCTTGTCGCAACCCTCGCTGATCCGTCGTTATCGGGACCGGAGCTTGTGGCGAAGCCCCGCTTGTCGCTGGGCGCACCTGCCTCGGTTGCGGCTCATCGTCCGCCTCCCTCTCCGCTACTAACGCAGCACTAACCACTTGATTGGTCGCCGCTATATAAAGCAGCAACTTCTCTTGCGGTTTAGGTGCGACAAGTATTGGAGTGGAGGACGGTATCTCTTCAAGTCCTGCAGCGCAGCCTCCGCCGAAGTCCATCTCATTGGACCTGCCTTTTCAAAATCTTGAAAAGCGGCAGGGGCGCTCAGCAGACTTAGAAATGAACCTGCTGAGAGCAGCCACGCAACCGGCAAGCCTCCCGACATCCTTAGCGCTTTGGTGCTTGATCGCTCAATGGCCTTGATCTTGTCGGGTTGGCTTCAATTCCCGCTGAGATACAAAGAACCGAGAAGCTTGCGGAAGGGACTCCAAACACGCACTTCTCGGGGTTGAGCTTGAGGTTGATCTTGCGCAGGTTTGCAAGCGTCTCATCAAATCCTGAATCGAGTCGCTCTGTCCTTGCTCTTGACCACTATGTCATCCATGTAGGCTTCTACATTTACGTGTATCGTGGTCCAAAAGCATCATGGACTGCCCTTGCAAAGGTTGAACCAGCATTCTTCAAACCGAAAGGCATCCGTATAAAGCAGTACGTGCCACATGGTGTGATGAATGCGGTTTTCTCTTCATCCTCTTCTGCCATGAAGATCTGATGATATCCTGAATATGCATCAAGAAATGAAAGCAGATCGCATCCAGCCGTGGAGTCAACAATCTGGTCGATACATGGCAAGGGAAATGGGTCCTTGGGACAAGCTTTATTAACATCTGTGAAGTCAATACAAAGTCTCCATTTCCCATTAGCCTTGCGTACCACTACCGGATTGGCCAACCACGTGGGGTGGAGGACTCCTCTGACAAGCCCTGCTGCTTCCAATTTCTTGATTTCTTCTGCTATGAACTCTTGGCGCTCCACTGCCTGCTTCCTAACTCTTTGCTTGACGGGCCGCGCGTGAGGGCAGACAGCTAGGTGGTGCTCAATTACTTTCCTGGGAACACCGGGGATATCAGATGGTTGCCATGCAAACACATCGACATTCGCCCGCAGGAAAGCAACGAGCTCGCCTTCCTATTTAGGATCAAGCGTGGCACTGATGGTGAAGGTACCACCAGCGCCGTCCTCCTTGGCGGGCACTTTCTTGGTCTTTGGCGGAGCTGCCATCGTCTTGTTGCACTTGCCGGTGGAGCTCGATGGTGCGTCCTCGATGGTAGCGCAGCACCAAGAGGTGCGCTTGCCGGAGTGGGCAACAGTGCTCTTGCCGGACCTAGTGGTCTTCTTCTTCGCCCCGGGAGCTTCAGCGGTAAGTGGTTTGCTATCTGTCGCGGCTGCTGCATCCCGGTAAATCTTGTCGGCGCAGATAAGTGCATCTTTCTTGTCGCCATGGACAGAAATGACACTTATCGGGCCGGGCATCTTGAGTAGGTTGTATGCATAGTGAGAGGCGGCCATGAACTTGGCGAGTGCGGTCGGCCGAGTATGCCATTGTAGGGCAATGGGAAATCGGCGACGTCGAGCGTGACCCTCTCGTTCTGAAGTTGAGCTCCTGCCGAATGTTACCGCAAGCGTGATCTTCCCTTGGGCTTGCTCCTTCTGGGTTGATTCCTTGGAAGGTGCGGTTTCTTCGAGCTCGCTGTCGGGGATTTGAAGTCTCTGGAGTACTGCAGAGGATATCAAATTCAGGCCGGCCCCGCCGTCAACCAGCATCTTTGTGACCTTGAGGTTGCGGATGGTTGGTGAGACCAACATCGGCAAACACCCGACCGCAGTGATGCGATCAGGGTGATCCTCAATGTCAAAGATGATGGGCGTGCTGGACCACTTCAGAGGTTTGCGTGACTCTAGGGATGGTTCTGCTGCATTGACCTCGCGCATCCATTGCTTGAGTTGGCGGTGTGAGGTATGCAGAGACGCACCACCGTCGATTCAAAGGACCTCTGTTGCCTTTTGAAACTCCTGCTCATCAGTTTCATCATCTTCATAATCCTCGTCATCTTCATCTTCATCTTCTTCCTTGTCGCAGCCACGGGGAGGTCTGTCTCCTTGCCGCTGCTTGGCCTTGCCGCGGCGTCCTCCCCGACCGGGTCTCTTTTTACTTGCTGCACCGGCACCTTCTTGGGCTTTCTCCTTGTCTCGCCGCTCGTATTCAGCTTTCTGTAGCTCCACAAGCTGCTCGACTTTCTTGCAGCTTTGGAGATCGTGGCCCTTAGTGCGGTGGATTTTGCAGTACTGCTTGTTGGAGCTGCTAGGCTTGTCGGCGGCCGCCACAGCTTTGCGGACGGCGTCAACGGCAACCTCCTTGCCGGAGCCAACGGCCTTGGCTTGGTTGGCGGCATCATCCTTGCCGGACTGCTCGACAACTAGCACTTCTTGGTTTTTCTTCCTCCTGTTGTTCCGCCGCCGGTTATTCCTTGCCGGGGCGGTCCCCTCACTGTCAGTCTCTGCTCCCACACTCTCTCCTGGGAGCCTTCTTCCTTCTTCAGCGCGTGCACACTTGTCGGCCAAGGCGTAGAGCTCGCTGACGTCTTTAACTTTGCACATCGCCATCTCCTCCCTCATCCTGCGATTTCGCACATTCTGATGGAATGCACTAATCACTGCAGCAGGGTGGACGTCTGGGATGTTATAGTGCACTCGACTGAATCTCTGGATAAATTTGCGCAGAGACTCCCCCTCCTTCTGGGCAAGCAGGTGGAGATCACTCTCTTGGCCATGAGGCTTGTGGCCGCCTGTGAAGGCGCCAACAAACTGATGGCACAAATCTGCCCAAGAAGAAATAGAGCCATCCGGCAAGTGCATGAGCCAAGATCTGACGTTTGGCTTGAGCACCAAGGGGAAGTAGTTGGCGAGGATCTTGTCGTCTCGTCCCCCCGCAGCTTGCACCGCGATGGTGTAGATGCCGAGGAACTCTGATGGGTGTGTCCTGCCGTTGTACTTCTCCGGCACATCTGGCTTGAAATTTTTCTTGTCGGGCCACTGGACTTGCCGCAGCTCACGAGTGAACGCAGGGCAACCCACCGCGTACGGCAAGTCGCCTGGTTCCCCTGGCGCATGCATATCGACAGCGGGCCCGGCGCGTTGGTCAGATTGATGGCGCGCTTCTCTTCGGCGCTCGATACGGGTTCGAGCGTCCTCTTCTAGCCGTTCTCGAAGAACTTGACGCTGGTCGCGACGAGCCCGCGGATCCGACGATGCTGTGGAGTCACTGTCGAGGTGGATCCGGCGAGTCGGCGATCTTGGCCTTCGGGAAGGGGAGTGTACGGTGGGTGCACCCCCGCAAGTCTCGTCGCCATCGGCTCGCGCCTTGTCGCCTCGCCGCGGTTGCGAAGCGCTCGGTTGCCGCCGGACGTCGCTGTTGGCGAAGCCGATGAGACTCTGAATTGTGGCCCTCCACTCATCGACCTTATCGGCCGTTGGAGGGTAATCTAGTAGTAACTGAGCTCTAGCCAAGGCTTCCGCTGGTGTGGTTGGCGGCAACGGCGTACGAAGCGAAGAACGGGATGTGCTCGGACTCCTAACCAAGTTAGGAGGAGCAGCATCCCGTCCCAGCGATCGTACGCCACTCGTACCGGCATGCTGAGGTGCATGCGGGTCTCGAGGGCCTCGGGATCCTCCAGCTTGGCCTTGGTCCAAAGATCGTATGGTGCCGCGGGTATCATGGCGCTGTCATCCCGCGCCTCTGTGACGGACGCGGTGCAGATTCGGACACCGACGCCCGCGCTGCGTTGTCTTTGGACCTGGCGGCATCGTGGGCTCTTTCGACGATGCCGGTCCCTCCGCCAGCGTTTCCCCCACCACCCGACGGCTCCGGTGGTGGTGGGTTCGACGCGGACGGCTCAGCTGCTGCCGAAGGCTTCTTCTTCGGCGCCATGTCGACGAAGACGTCGATGGAGTTGCTAGTGCGACCGCCGGACCGGATTCACACAGCCTCGACGCCCCTACGGGCGCGCCAAAGATGTCGGGTGAGCTGATCGTGCCCCACAAGCACCTACGGGACCTGGGTCCCTTGTGGTTCGGAGGGGGGCGGAGATTGCACAAAGAGCGGGTCGAGGCGATGCACACGAGGGGGGTTTACCCAGCTTCGGAGCTCTCCGGAGAGATAATACTCCTACTGCTGCTTTGTGGATTATCTTGTGTTCTTGCTAGGGAGCAATGCTGACTACAAGACCTAACTTGAGTGTGATGAACTAAGCTGGAGCTGGACTAGAAACCCAGCCGAATCGAACCTCCTCTACGTTGCCCTCGGGCCTCCTTTTATAGGCACAAGGGGTTACCACATGTGGCAAGTAGGCAAGGTCACAATGGTAAAAACCTAGGTTGGTACACCGCTTTGTACAGTGTACAGTAACCTATACCTAACTCTGACGGCAAGGGACAAGAGTCATCAATGCCCGTCTCAGTCGCCCGAACAGTGTAACAGGGACCGTCAAGTGCGCCTCCGTTCGCCACGATGGTAGCTTGTCAGCGCCGCTTGTCGCTACTCTCCGCTGGCTGCACAGCTCCCCGACACGCGTCCTTGGGAGAGCCCCGTGGTGACACGTTGGCGGGTGAGCTGGAGCGGAGATGAAGAGAGGTTGCCCGCCCCGGCAAGCGCCTTGCCGCGGCAGGAATCTTGTCGCGCTTGGGGGTTCAGCGCCCGCCAAGCCTTCCCGGCAAGCTCCTCTTGCCGGGGCCTTGTTTCCTTTGCGCCCTGAGTGGCCTTCCCGGCAAGCTCCTCTTGCCGGGGTCTTGACTGCTTTGCTCTTGAATGGCTCCAAAGGAGCTACTGAGGGTCTTGGCGGCCATCAAGCCGGCCCGGCCGTGGGGCGCTGCAACTGTCCGTGCACGAGTTCGGGGTACTAGGGTACCCCTACTCTAGTACACCGACAAACAGGAACTGGCACTGGGCACTGGATCAATATGTTAGTCCCAAAAAATAGTATAAAAAGTTGCCAAAAGTATATGAAAGTTGAATAATATTGGCATGGAACAACAAAAAATTATAGATACGACGGAGACGTATCAACATCCCCAAGCTTAATTCCTGTTCGTCCTCGAGTAGGTAAATGATAAAAAAATATAATTTTTGATGTGGAATGCTACCTAGCATAATCTTGATCATATGTCTAATCATGGCATGGATATTAAGACACGAGTGATTCAAAGCAATAGTCTATCCTTTGACATAAAAAACAATTATACTTCAAGCATACCAACCAAGCAATTATGTCTTATTGAAATAACATAGCCAAAGAAAAGCTCATCCCTACAAAATCATATAGTCTGGCTATGCTCCATCTTCACCACACAAAATATTCACATCGTGCACAACCCCGATGACAAGCCAAGCAATTGTTTCATACTTTTGACGTTTCTCAAACCTTTTCAACTTTCACGCAATACATGAGCATGAGCCATGGACATAGCACTATAGGTGGAATAGAATATGATGATGGGGGTTATGTGGAGAAGACAAAAAGAGAGAAAGTATCACATCAACGCGGCTAATCAACGGGCTATGGAGATGCCCATCAATTGATGTCAATGTGAGGAGTAGGGATTGCCATGCAACGGATGCACTAGAGCTATAAGTGTATGAAAGCTCAAACTGAAACTAAGTGGGTGTGCATCCAACTTGCTTGCTCATGAAGACCTAGGGCATTTGAGGAAGCCCATCGTTGGAATATACAAGCCAAGTTCTATAATGAAAATTCCCACTAGTATATGAAAGTGATAACTCAAGAGACTCTCTATATGAAGAACATGGTGCTACTTTGAAGCACAAGTGTGGTAAAAGGATACTAACATTGCCCCTTCTCTCTTTTTCTCTCATTTTTTTCCTTTTTTTGGGCCTTCTCTGTTTTTGGCCTTTCTCTGTTTTTTAAATATATTTTTACTACTTTTTTTTCCGGCCGGAGTCTCATCCCGTCTTGTGGGGGAATCATAGTCTCCATCATCCTTTCCTCACTGGGGCAATGCTCTAATAATGATGATCATCACACTTTTATTTACTTACAACTCAACATTACAACTCGATATCTAGAACAAAGATATGAGTCTATATGAATGCCTCCGGTGGTGTACCAGGATGTGCAATGATCTAGCGTAGCAATGACATCAAAAAACGGACAAGCCATGAAAACATCATGCTAGCTATCTTACGATCATGCAAAGCAATATGACAATGAATGCTCAAGTCATGTATATGATGATGATGGAAGCTGCATGGCAATATATCTCGGAATGGCTATGGAAATGCCATGATAGGTAGGTATGGTGGCTGTTTTGAGGAAGATATAATGAGGCTTATGTGTGACAGAGCGATCGTATCACGGGGTTTGGATGCACCGTGAAGTTTGCACCAACTCTCGAGGTGAGAAAGGGCAGCGCACGGCATCAAGAGGCTAGCAATGATGGAAGGGTGAGAGTGCGTATAATCCATGGACTCAACATTAGTCATAAAGAACTCACATACTTATTGCAAAAATCTATTAGTCATCAAAACAAAGTACTACGCGCATGCTCCTAGGGGGATATATTGGTAGGAAAAAACCATCGCTCGTCCCCGACCGCCACTCATAAGGAAGACAATCAATAAACACCTCATGCTCCGACTTCGTTACATAACGCTTCACCATATGTGCATGCTACGGGACTTGCAAACCTCAACACAAGTATTTCTCAATTTCACAATTACTCAACTAGCACGACTCTAATATCACCACCTTTATATCGCAAAACTATTGCAAGGAATCAAACATATCATATTCAGCGATCTACAAGTTTTATGTAGGGTTTTATGACTAACCATGTGAATGACCAGTTCCTGTCATCTCTCTAAATAGATATAAGTGAAGCAAGAGAGTTTTAATTCTTTCTACAAAAGATATGCCCACGCTCTAACAAATATAAGTGAATCAAAAGAGCATTCTACAAATGGCGGTTGTCTATGTAAAGAGAAACCGGCAATCCAAACTTCAAATGATATAAGTGAAGCACATGAATCGTTCTATAAAGCCACACTCAAAAGATTTATGTGAAGTACAATGAGCATTCTATAAATCAACCAAGGACTATCTCATACCAGCGTGGTGCATAAAATAAAAATGAAAACTAAATGCAAAAGACGCTCCAAGACTTGCACATAATGCATGAACGAAACGAATTCAAAAACATACCGATACTTGTTGAAGAAAGAGGGGATGCCTTCCGGGGCATCCCCAAGCTTAGACGCTTGAGTCTCCTTGAATATTTACTTGGGGTGCCTCGGGAATCCCCAAGCTTGAGCTCTTGCCTCTCTTCCTTTTCCTCATATCGAGACATCCTCGATTAGACACTACATCCACACAAAACTTCAACAGAAAACTCGGTAAGATCCGTTAGTATAATAAAGTAAATCACCACTCTAAGTACTATTGCAAACCAATTCATATTTTGTTTTTGCATTGTGTCTACTGTATTATAACTTTTTCATAGCTTAATCCACTGATATAAATTGATAGATTCATCAAAACAAGCAAACTATGCATCAAAAACAGAATCTGTCAAAAACAGAACAGTCTGTAGCAATCTGAACATCCACCATACTTCTGATACTTGAAAAATTCTGTAAAAATTAGGAAAAATAAACAATTTGTACAGAAAGACAGTGCAAATAGAATAAGAACAATTTGACGTTCCAGTAAAAAATTAAAATTCACGCACTACAGCCAAAGTTTCTGTCCTGCACCGTACAAACCAACGAGCATTGTAAACATCCTAAAGGAAAACCTTGGCACATTATTTTTATAATACAATGGAATTGTACAAGGGGATAATTATTTTTGTTGAAAAGTTTCTGTAATCAAGATTCACAAAGTTTACATGAGCATGAACAAAGTTCAAGGAGCTCTCCCACTTCAACAATGCTTGTCTTTCTCACTTTCATTTTCCTTTTTGAAAAGTTTTTGGGTTCCCCTCTTTATTTTTGTTGTTTTTAAACTATATGAAAGCACTCAACAGAAATAAATGACTCTCTAAAACTTCTGTGTTGTCTCCCTGGCAACACTTTCTTTAAAGCCATTAAGCTAGGCATTTAGTGCTCAAGTAATGAATCCACCCGGATCCCAAGGTATATCAAAGCCAATTTTAATTAACAATGATTTGTAATTTAGTAGTGAGCACAAAGTAACATATATCAAGCAACAACGAAGTCTAACTCTCTTCCTATGCATCGGCATGTCATAAAAGAACAATTCATGCACACCAAGTAAAGGCCAATGCATAGTATAAGCAGTTTCTTGCAATTTCATCGTGTGGGAAACATAGAGAGGTGGAGAAATAGTTCCTCTCGCATAATAATTGCAAGTAGGAGCAGCAAGCACATGCATATTACATTCATCAAAATTATCATGTGCAACGGTAAAAGGCAACCCATCAATATAATCATTACTAAGCGCAAACTTCTCCGATATAGTGTAGTCGGGAGAATTCAAAAAGATAATAGGACTATCATGCGTGGGTGCAATAGCAACAATTTCATGTTTAACATAAGGAACTATAGCAAGTTCATCTCCATGAGCATAATTCATATTGGCATCTTGGCCACAAGCATAGCAAGCATCATCAAAAAGGGATATTTCAAACAAATTCAAGGGATCATAGCAATCATCATAGCAATCATCCTTCGGTAAGCATGAAGGAGAATTAAACAATGTATGAGTTGAAGAGTTACTCTCGTTAGAAGGTGGGCACGGGTAGCTAATCCGCTCTTCCTCCTTTTGTTCTTCGCTCTCCTCATCATCTTTTTCATCCAATGATTTCACTGTTTCATCAATTTCTTCTTCCATAGCTTCCTACAAAATATTAGTCTCTTCTTGGACAGCGTTGACTTTCTTCATAAAAGCATTAATATAGTAATTGTATTCATAATTTTCATAGCAATATCCAAGTATAGCAAGATTTTCCGGCCTATAACCATCATCATCAAAAGCTTCATACTTTTCAAACAAAGCTTCAATATCATAGGCAGCCTTAAAAGCAACAAATTATTCTATTTGTTCCACATCATAGTAATCATATATACCATTAGCATAAGAAGCTAAGGTTTCATTATCGTTACAAATAAATTTGCATGAAAAGGGAAGGTGTGGAGCCTCCATCCTAGAGCAACAAGTAATATCATATTTCAAGCATAGATTCCAGGCATACCAACGCAATATAATAAATTGATCCCATAATAGTTTCCCTTATTGTGTCGAGCGATAATCCCTAAAGTATTCACGTTGATCCAATGTGTCCCCCATTATAAAGTTGAGTGGGGTTTTCTCAGGATTATCAAAGTAGTACATAATATCTCTCACATAATGAGAATCGGGGGTTTTAGGAGTTACCCCATCTACATGAGTAGCAAGTACCTCTAATTTTTTTGGTATTTTGTGTTCCATATCCATAGCTAAAGATAGAGAACAACTAATAACAACAAATAAAAATTACTTAGTGATAAAGCAAACAAGCACACAGGAGGATATTCACCCCACGCTATGACTCCCCGACAACGGCGCCAGAAAAAGGTCTTGATAACCCACAAGTATAGGGGATCGCAATAGTTTTCGATAAGTAAGAGTGTCGAACCCAACGAGGAGCTAAAGGTAGAACAAATATTCCCTCAAGTTCTATCGACCACCGATACAACTCTAGCACGCTTGACGTTCGCTTTACCTAGAACAAGTGTGAAACTAGAAGTACTTTGTAGGTGTGATAGGAGTTGTGGAATTGTCCCTAAGCAATTGACTATGTTACTAGACCGGTAATCACTATTGCAATTCTATTTGAGGGAGAGGCATAAGCTAACATATCATCCCTTACTTGGAATTCTATGCACTTATGATTAGAACTCTAGTAAGCATCCGCAACTACTAAAGATTCATTAAGGTAAAACCCAACCATAGCATTAAAGCATCAAGTCCCCTTTTATCCCATATGCAAACAACCTACTTACTCGGGTTTGTGTTTCAGTCACTCACGCAACCCACCATAAGCAAATCGTACAGCGGGAATCCCTCACGCTTGTGCGACACGGAGGGCACAATAGGACGGCACCAATAATAAAACATGCAACTCAAACCAATCATAGAAATTCATCAATCACCGATAGGACAATGGAAATCTACTCAGACATCATAGGATGGCAACACATCATTGGATAATAATATGAAGCATAAAGCACCATGTTCAAGTAGAGGGTACAGCGGGTTGCGGGAGAGTGGACCGCTGGATATAGAAGGGGGAAGGTGATGGAGATGTTGGTTAAGATGACGGCGGTGTTGGTGAAGATTGCGGTGATGATGATGGCCCCTGGCAGCGCTCCGGCGCCACTGGAAGCAAGGGGGAGAGAGGCCCCTTCTTCTTCTTCTTCTTCTTCTTCTTCTTCCTTGACCTCCTCCCTAGATGGGAGAAGGGTTTCCCCTCTGGTCCTTGGCTCCCATGGCTTGGGAGGGGCGAGGGCCCCTCCGAGATTGGATCTATCTCTCTATTTCTGCGTTCTCTCCTGGCTCTATTTCACCGTTTCATGTATATATGGAGATCCGTAACTCCGATTGGACTGAAACCTTCGCCCAGATCGTTTTCCAAAAATTAGCTTTCTTGCGGCCAAAGAAGGGCATCAACTGCCTTACGGGTGGCCCACGAGATAGGGGGGCGCGCCCCCTAGAGGGGTGGCGTGGGCCACTCTCATGGCCACCTCGGGCACTGTTTCGCGTTGATTCTTCCTCCCAAAAATCACAAATATTCCAAAATAATTCTCCGTCCATTTTTATCCCGTTTGGACTCCGCTTGATATTGGGTTTCTCCGAAACATAAAACATGCAACAAATAGGAACTGGCACTGGGCACTGGATCAATATGTTAGTCCCAAAAAATAGTATAATAAGTTGCCAAAAGTATATGAAAGTTGAATAATATTGGCATGGAACAATCAAAAATTATAGATACGACGGAGACGTATCACTTGCCGGGCCACGCGCTCCGCGTCCTCTTCCTTCTCCGGTAGCACCCCGTGTGTCAGGTACTCCTTGAATTCCTTGGTCCAACATTCCTCCTGGGGCTCGAGCGCCAAGAGCAGCCGAGCTCCTCAGGTCGGCCACAGTCCGGGGCTCCCGTGACCGGAGGTTGTGGGAGCTCCTCCCGAGGCTGAGTAGTGCTTGAAAGGGGTGGCGTGGCTGATGACTTGAAGAGCCGCTCCTCAAAGACACCAGGTTCTTGTGGTAGCCGCTTGGATGCTCTCCTGGTGATGTCATCGGCTTCTTTGTTGGTGCCCCGGGGCACGTGCTGCACCTCGAGACCTGAGAACTGCTTTTCCATCTTGCGCACTTCCGCGAGGTAGGCCTCCATGTGCTCGTCCTTTGGCTCGTACACCTTGTTGGAGAAGTTGACGAGGAGTTGCGAGTCGCCTCTGACGGTAAGGCGCTTCACCCCCAGAGCTGCCGTAGCCTTCAGGCCAGCTATGAGGCCTTCGTATTCTGCGATATTGTTGGAGACCTTCTTGCCATGCTGGAAGCAGAGTTGCACGATGTAGTAGAGCTTGTCCTGGGTGGGCGAGATGAGCACCGCTCCGGCTCCCATGCCCTGGTGCGCGAAAGCGCCATCGAAATACATGACCCAGCCGTCCGTAGCCTCGTTCCCTTGGGAGGTGGACCGGTCTTCCCCTTCCTCAAGTGTTGGGGCATCCATCCATTCAGCCACAAAGTCAGCGAGCGCAGCCCTCTTGATGACCCTGGTAGT
The DNA here is from genome assembly GCA_021605205.1 of Aegilops longissima. Classification (NCBI taxonomy): domain Eukaryota; kingdom Viridiplantae; phylum Streptophyta; class Magnoliopsida; order Poales; family Poaceae; genus Aegilops; species Aegilops longissima. The sequence goes on from CM038679.1 coordinate 561,615,048, forward strand.
GCTGAACTCTAAATGGAATGCTTGCAGCTCGATATTCCACTCAGCGACCCTTCTGGCCGAATTCGGGCTCCTGAGTACCCTCTCCAATGGGTAAGCTGAGACGACATTGATCGGGTGCCCCTGGAAGTAGTGTCGCAGCTTGCGTGAGGCCACCAAGAGTGCGAGCAGGAGCTTCTGAGGCATGGGGTAGCGTGCCCTTGCGTCTCTCAGCATGGTGCTGACGAAGTACACCGGGTGTTCGACGAGGGCTGGCGCACTATCGAGGCTGGGGTCCTGCGGAGATTGGTGCATCTCCTGAGGTGGAGGGTTTCCTGAGACTTGGCTGTCCTCAAGAGCTTTTGCGACGTTGTCTTGCCGAGCTTTGTCCTCCCCAGCTGATGCCTTTGCTGCATCCTCTTGACCCTGCACCACTTCTGCTCCGGCTGGGCGTGGCGCGACCTTGACTTGGCGTTCCTCCCTGACCGCCACCAGCGCCGCGCTAGCGGAGTACGGGGTTGCGGCAAGGTTGAGTACCAGAGGCTCAAGAGGCTGGTGCCACCATCACCGGGGGGCTGGTAAGGTATTTCTTGAGGTCTTGGAAGGCCTAATCGGCCTCCGGGGTCCATTCGAATTGGCCCTTCTTCTTCATGAGCTTGAAGAAGGGTAAGGCGCGCTCTCCCAGCTTGGAGATGAAACGCCCTAATGCGATCACCCGCCCCGCTAGCTTTTGCATCTCTTTGAGGGTCTGTGGCGGGCTCATGTCCTCGATGTCCTTGATCTTCTCAGGGTTCGCCTCGATCCCTCTGTGGGACACGAGGAATCCCAGCAGCTTGCCGGAGGGGACACCGAACACGCACTTCTCTGGGTTAAGCCTCAAGTTCACCCGGCACAAGCTCTCAAAGGTTTCCTCCAAATCTTGAATCAATGTCCTCACCTCGTGAGACTTTACCACTATGTCATCGACGTCGGCCTCTGTGTTCCTCCCAAGCTGTCGCCCCAGGGCGATGTGCATCAGCCGCTGGAAGGTGGCGCCTGTGTTGCGCAGCCCGAAGGGCATGCAGGTGTAGCAGTACACCCCACATGGTGTTAGGAAAGCTGTCTTCTCCACATCTTCCACCACCATCTTGATCTGATGATACCCTGAGAGCGCGTCCAGGAAGCACAGCAAGTCGCACTCGGTGGTGGAGTCGACAATCTAGTCGATGCGCGGGAGCGGGAACGAATCTTGGGGGCAGGCTTTGTTAAGGTTGGTGAAGTCAACGCACATCCGCTCCTTCCCGCCTTTCTTTGGCACTACGATAGGGTTTGCCAGCCATTCGGGATATCGAACTTCCCGAATGGCGCCTGCCGCCTCCAGCTTGCGTGTCTCTTGGACGATGAAGGCCTGCTTCTCAGTGGACTGCCGTCTGGCTCGCTGTTTCATGGGGCGTATGTTGGGGCATACCCTTAGATGATGCTGGATCACCTCTCTTGGGACCCCTACTAGCTGATTGGGCTCCCACGCGAATATCTCCTTGTTCGCGCGCAAGAACCTCACCAAGGCTTCTTCTTGTCCCGGGTCAAGGCCGGCTCCTATGGTGAAGGTGGCCCCCGAAGACCCGTCCTCATTGACCGGCACCTGCTTGGTTTCCGCCTTGTCTTGGTTGAACAACTGCTTCTTCTTGGTAGGCGCGGCCTCCTTGGCCTCGTGGGTACCGGCGCCGGCCGGCTGTGCTGCTGTCGCGGTCTTGAAGGCGAGCCTAAGCGCCGTCACGGCCTCCTTAGTGTCCCACTTGATGGTGAGGACGCCCTTGCTTCCTGGCATCTTCATGAGGTTGTAGGCTGGATGGGTCGCTGCCATGAACTCAGCGAGAGCTGGGTACCCGAGGATGGCGTTGTATGGGAGACCGATGCAGGCGATGTCGAAGTCTACCAGCTCAGTGCGGTAGTTGTCGCGTGTGCCGAAGGTGACAGGGAGGCGGATCTTCCCTAGAGAGTGGGCATCTCCACCACCCACTCCCGAAAAGGGCTTGCTGAGGTCGAGCCGCTCGAGCGGCACATGGAGAAGGCTGAAGGCTTCTACGGAGAGCAAGTTGAGGCCGGCACCTCCGTCAATGAGGGTCTTGGTGACGGCCACGTTGTAGATGGTGGGCGTGCAGAGAATCGGGAGCATGCCGGAGCCGGCGGTGGAGCCGGGGTGGTCTTCCGAGCCGAAGGTGAGGTCGGCCTCTGGGGCAGCCCAACCTGGCGGAGCCCCGGGCGCTTGGAGACGGCCCCGATCTGATGGAGGAACGGTTTCACGTGGCGATCTGAAGGCGGTGCTTGAGAGTCGCCCAGCAGGGCCGTGACCGCATGGTGCGCTGGCACCGCGTAGCGATCGATGAAGAGGTCACGGAGTTCCCCCAGGAAGCCACTGTGGATCCCGGGAGGTTGAGCAGCCAGGCGCTTGGCTCGCCGGCAATGGCCATGGGGAACCAGTTGGCCATGATCTTGTCGTCGCCTCAGGCTTTGAGGACAGCCTCCTCGTATGCCATCAGGAACGGCGTCGGGTCTGCCGCGCCGTTGTAATGCGGTGGCATCTCTGGCTTGAACTTGGTCGGCCACCGCACTCGGTGCAGGGCGGGGGCCAGGGCTCGGTACCCAAATGCCCCACTGTCGACGTAGGTCGCGGAGGTGGATGGCGGGGCACCCGCCATGGGAGCGAAGTGCAGCGGCACGAGGCGCAGGTTGGTGGAGAGGAGCTCCGGCGCACCCCTACCTGTCGCGCCAAATGTCGGATGTGGGGTTCCGGCAAACCCTTAAGGTTCGAACAGTGGAGTGCGCGTGAAGTCTTTCCCTCTTACCGATCTACGCTCTAGCTCGCTAAGATCTCATGGACAAACTCGACGAACTCGCAACACAGAAAGACACGAGGTTTATACTGGTTCGGGCCACTTTTGTGGTGTAATACCCTACTCCAGTGTGGTGGTGGTGGATTGCCTCTAGGGCTGATGATGAACAGTACAAGGGAAGAACAGCCTCCTGAGGTTGAGGTGTTCTTGTGGGTAGGCTCTTGATCGGGTTGGATCAAGCTAAGATGAGATGCCTCTACTATGGTGGCTAGCTCTACTTATATAGGCCCTGGTCCTCTTCCCAAATATCAAGCGGGAAGGGAGCCAACAACGGCGGGCAAATTGGAAGGGGGACGGCTAGTACAAGCTATCCTGACAAAAGCGGTCTTCGCTTGCGAAAAGCTCTGGTGGTGACGTCGTCTTGGGCTCCACGATGACCTCCATCTTGCCGTCCTCCTGGTCTTGGTCTCGTTGGACCAATATAGAAACCTTTGCCTGATGCCTCGGTACTCTTCGCATGCGCTGGCCTCCTTAGCACCAAAGAGGAAATAAGGACGTTGCGCGCACTGGCGCACGCCTGGCGCCCGCCAGTTGTCGTTCGTCATGGCTCACGTCACGAGAGCCTCATGAGGTTTGCTCTGCCTTGATATCTCTGCTCCTCGTGAGCCTGCCTGGCTAGGCCACTCCAGAGGAGGTCTTGTGTCGCCCCTCATGAGGCTTGGACCCTCGCGAGGGTCCATCTCGGAGGGCTTCGCCGTAAGAAATTTGCCGAAAGCTTTGCCGCAAGTGCTCTTGCGCCTAATGTGGTGACTACATATGCCTCCGTATCTCCGCCAACAGTTTTCTGTCCATCTTCCGCAAATACACTTCAATTTCACCCGCTGAGTCTCCTTCGATGGATGTTATCAACAACCGTACATACTTGACCCGGGCATTTTTCCGCTTCTTCTTGCTCTTCGGAAGTTTTCTCGTCAAGGAAATGGACGATTCATGTGCCTATGTTGGAGCCTCGTGGCTCGACAACAAGGACTAAAGGCTCATCTCGTCACGCTGGACTATCACTTCACGGCAAGGACCTGCTGGTCCGCCGAGCTGATGATCCCCGCCAAGCTTGCCGGAGCTAAGCTTGTCGGGAGCGCTTGTTTCAACGATACAACTGGTGCGGGTTTGTCTGGAGCAGCATCGCCTCTGATATTTGCATTGGTTCTAGGGACCTCTTCGGCGGCTTCGAGAGCTCTGCCGAAAGTAGTCGCCGAAACCAATTTTCTTTCTGCTCTCGCCTGTTGATGGTGTTCACGGTTATTGAGTCAGCTTGAGCACAAAATCCTGGTTCCACAGCAACTTAAGTGCGAATATTGGAGAGGCCATCACTATATCATTCAGGTTTTGAACGTGTTCCATTTGCAGTCTTCAAAGTGCTCTTCCAGCTTCCTCACTTCATCGACGATGCTTCCATCAACGGACTCGTAATCTTTATTTACTTATGACGACATGTTGTGAGTCTCCGATAATGAGCTTCTTAATCCCAAGGTCACCGCATCCCGAGACCGCAAGCAAGCCTTCATACTTGCAGTATTATTTGTTGCTTGTTCCTTGGGAAAGTGCATTTGACTATGTATTTGAGGTGTTCAAGGGTGCGATAAGCAAGACGCCGGGCACAAGGCTGCATGCAGAAGGCACCGCCAGTACATCAGATTCTTTATTTGCCTCCTTGACGGGATGCTCGCTCGAATCTCTTCATCCTCGCTTGCCCCACTCGCTATGAATTCTGCCAATGCCCTGCTCGATAGTTGAAGAATTAACTTGAGACCAAAGCTTGACAGCCCAAAGGCCCACTCAACAATCTCGCCTGCTGCTTCTGGATTTTGCAAATCCTCTTCGCCGAAAGCGAGTGACAATCATATCTCATGTGCTTAAAGTAATGGCGGTTTCTCGAGGCCATGAGCAGGCTAAAGCAGCTTCGCACACCGTAGTATCTCGATCTAGCCCCGCAGAAGGGAACCGACAGCATACCTGGCGCCGCACCATCTTCTTCCGATCTTGTCGCAATCCCTGGCTGATCCGTCGTTGTCGGGACCGGAGCTTGACGGGCGAAGCCCCGCTTGTCGCTGGACGCGACTCGCCGGTTGCCGCTCATCGCCCGCCTCCTCTCCGCTACTAACGCAGCACTAACCACTTGATTGGTCGCCGCTATATAAAGCAGCAATTTCGCAGTTTAGGTGCGACAAGTATTGGAGTGGAGGATGTATCTCTTCAAGTCTCCGCAGCAAAGCCTCCGCCGAAGTCCATCTCATTGACCTGCTTTTTCAAAATCTTGAAAACGGCAGCTGGCGCGCTTAGAAATGAACCGCCTAGCAGCCACGCAACCGCAAGCCTCCCGACATCCTTAACGGCTGGTGCTTGATCTGCTCAATGGCCTTGATCTTGTCGGGTTGGCTTCAATTTCAAGAGATACAAAGAACCCGAGAAGCTTGGCCGGAAGGGACTCCAAACACGCACTTCTGGTTGAGCTTGAGGTTGATCTTGCAGGTTTGCAAATCCCATCCAAATCTGAATCAGAGTCGCTCGTTCTTGCTTTGACCACTATGTCATCCATGTAGGCTTCTTTCTTCGTATCCGCGGGTCCAAAAGCATCATGGACCCTTGCAAAGGTTGAACCAGCATTCTTCAAACCGAAGGCATCCGTAAAGCAAGACGTGCTATGTGATGAATGCGGTTTTCATCCTCTTCGCCATGAAGATCTGATGATATCTCGATATGCATCAAGAAATGAGCAGATCGCATCCACCGTGGAGTCAACAATCTGGTCGACATGGCAAGGGAAATGGGTCCTTGGGACAAGCTTTATTAACATCTGTGAAGTCAATACAAAGTCTCCATTTCCATTAGCCTTATGCACTACTACCGGATTGGCCAACCACGGGTGGAGGACCTCCACAAGCCCCGCTGCTTCCAATTTCTTGATTTCTTCCGCTATGAACTTCACTTCCACCGCTCGCTTAACTCTTTGCTTGACGGGCCGCGTGAGGGCAGATAGCCAGGTGGTGCTCAATTACTTTCCTGGGAACACCGGGATATCAGATGGTTGCCATGCAAACACATCGACATTCGCCCGCAGGAAAGCAACGGCTTCCTTCCTATTTAGGGATCAAGCGCGGCATCGATGGTGAAGGTACCACCAGCGCCGGCCCCTCTTGGCGGCACTTTCTGGTCTTTGGCGGAGCTGCCATCGCCTTGTTGCACTTGCCGGTGGAGCTCGATGAAAGGCCCTCGATGGTAGCGCAGCACCAAGAGGTGCGCTGCCGGAGGGCAACAAGGTTTTGCCGGACCTAGTGGTCTTCTTCTTCGCCCCGGAGCTTCGGTAAGTGGTTTGCTATCCGCGCTGCCGTGCATCCCGTAAATTGTCGGGCGCAGATAAGTGCATCTTTCGTCGCCATGGACAGAAATGACACTTATCGGGCCGGGCATCTTGAGTAGGTTGTATGCATAGTGAGAGGCGGCCATGAACTTGGCGAGTGCCGGCCGGTCGAGTATGCCATTGTAGGGCAATGGAAATCGGCGACGCCGAACGTGACCCTCTCAGTTCTCGTTGAGCTCACCAATGTTACCGCAACGTGATCTTCCCTTGGGCTTGCTCCTTCCGGGTTGATTCCTTGAAGGTGCTTTTCGAGCTCGCTGTCGGGATTTGAAGTCTGGAGTATCGCAGAGGATATCAATCAGGCCGCCTCGCCATCAACCAAGATCTTTGTGACCTTGAGGTTGCGGATGGTTGGTGAGACCAACATCGGCAAACACCCGACCGCAGTGATGCGATCAGGTGATCCTCAATGTCAAAGATGATGGGCGGTTGGACCACTTCGTGAGGTTTGCGGACTCTAGGATGGTTCTCGCTGATGGACTCGCGATCCATTGCTTGAGTTGGCGGTGTGAGGTATGCAGAGACGCACCACCGCCGATTCAAAGGACCTCTGTGGTTTTTGAAACTCCTGCTCATCAGTTTCATCATCTTCATAATCCTCGCCATCTTCATCTTCATCTTCTTCCTTGTCGCAGCCCACGGGAGGTCTGTCTCCTGCCGCTGCTTGGCCTTGCCAGGCGCTCCCCCGACTCTGGTCTTTTACTTGCTGCACGGCACCTTCTTGGCTTTCTCCTTGTCTCGCCTCAGATTCAGTCAGAGCTCCACAAGCTGCTCGATTTTCTTGCAGCTTTGGAGATCGTGGCCCTTAGTGCGTGGATTTTGCAAGATCGCTTGTTGGAGCTGCTAGGTTTGTCGGCGTCGCCACAGCTTTATGGATTTGGCGCCAACGGCAACTCCTTGCCGGAGCTAACGGCCTTGGCTTGGTTGGCGGCATCATCTTGCCGGACTGCTCAATAACCAGCACTTCTTGGTTTTTCTTCCTCCTGTTGTTCCGCCGCCGTTATTCCTTGCCGGGCGGTCCTCATCGCTGCCAGTCTCGCCCCACACTCTCTCCCCGAGTTTTCTTCCTTCTTCACAGGCACACTTGTCGGCCAAGGCGTAGAGCTCGGCCGACGTTTTTAACTTTTGCACATCGCCATCTCCTCCTCATCCTCGCGATTTCAAGACATTCTGATGGAATGCACTAATCACCGCAGCAGGTGGACGCCTGATGTTATAGTGCACTCGATCAATCGGATAAATTTATGCAGACTCCCCCTCCGGCAAGCAGGTGAGATCACTTCGGCTATGAGGCTTGTGGCTACTGAAGGCGCCAACAAACCTGATGGCACAAATCTGCCCAAGAAGAAATAGAGCCATCCGCAAGTGCATGAGCCAAGATCCGACGCTTGGCTTGAGCACCAAGGGAAGTAGTTGGCGAGGATCTTGTCGCTCGCCCCCCGCAGCTTGCACCGCGATGGTGTAGATGCCGAGAACTCTGAGTGGTGTCCCGCTGCTACTTCTCCGCACATCCGCTTGAAATTTTTCTTGTCGCCACCGACTTGCCGCAGCTCACGAAAGTGAACGCAGGGCAACCCATCACAGACGGCAAGTCGCCTGCCGTCTCTTCGGGCGCATGCATATCGGCTGCCGCCCGCGCTGGTCGATTGATGGCGCGCTTTCTTCGGCGCCGATACGGGTTCGAAGGCCCTCTTCAGCCGCTCGCCAAGAACTTGACGCTGGTCGCGACGAGCCCGCTGATCCGACGGCGTGGAGTCACCGTCGAGGTGGATCCGGCGAGTCGGCGATCTTGGCCTTTCGGGAAGGGAGGTATTGGTGCACCTCGCGTCTGCCGCCATCGGCCAGGCTTTGTCGCCCGCTGCTGCGGCGCGCCGTTGCCGCGACGCCGCCGTTGGCGGCCGATGAGACTCTGAATTGTGGCCTTCCACTCATCGACCTTATCGGCCGCTGAGGGTAATCTAGTAGTAATGAGCTTCAGCCAAGGCTTCCGGTGGTGGTTGGCGTGGCAACGGCAGATGAAATAAGAACGGATGTGCTCGGACTCCTAACCGTTAGAGGAGCAGCATCCCGCCCCCGGATCGACGCCATCAGACGCATGCCGAGGTGCATGCGGTCTCGAGGGCCTCGATCCTCCAGCTTGGCCTTGGTCCAAAGATCGATGGTGCCGCTGGTATTGACGCCGTTCGTCTCCGCTACCGTGACGGACGCTGTGCGATTCGACACCGACGCTACGGCGTTGTCTTTTGACCCGGCGGCATCGTGGCCTTCTTCGACGATGCCGGTCCCTCCGCTGGGTTGCTTCACCACCCGACGGCCCCGGTGGTGGTGGGTTCGACGCTGACGGCTCATAGTCTGCGCCAAGGCTTCTTCTTCGGCGCCATGTCGACGAAGACGTCGATGGAGCTAGTGATCACCGGACCGGATCAGCCTCGACGCCTTTACCATGCGCGCCAAAGATGTCGGGTGAGCTGATCAGGCTTCATTAAGCACCTACGGACCTGGGTCCCTTGTGGTTCGAGGGGCGGAGATTGCACAAAGAGCGGGCGAGGCGATGCACACGAGGGGGGTTTACCCATTTCGGAGCTCTCCGAGAGATAATACTCCCATCAAGCTGTTTTGTGGATTATCTTGTGTTCTTGCTAGAGCAATGTGACTACAAGACCTAACTTGAGTGTGATGAACTAAGCCGAGCTGGACTAGAAACCCAGCCAATTCAACCTCCTCTACGCCTGCCTCGGGCCTCCCTTTATAGGCACAAGGCCACATGTGCAAGTAGGCAAGGTCACAATGGTAAAAACCTAGGTTGGTACACCGCTTGTACAGTGTACACAATAACCTATACCTAATCTCGACGGCAAGGACAAGAGTCATCAATGCCCGCCTGGGCCGCTCAACAAAGGTAATGTGGACCGCTGGCGTTTCCGCCACGATGGTAGCTTGTCGGGCCGTTGTCGCTACTCTCCGGCCGGGTGCATACTTGACATCGCCCTGGGAGAGCCCCTGTGGACACGCTTGTGAGCCGGAGCGAGATGAAGAGACGTCACCAAGCGCTTTCGTCATGCAGGAATCTTGTCGCTCTGGGGGTTCAGCCATTATGCCCTTTCTGCAAGCTCCTCTGCCGGGCCTTTGTTTTATGCTCGAAAAGCCCAAGCTTCCTTCGGCTGGGTCTTGACTGCTGAGTTTTGAATGGCTCCAAAGGAGCTAATGAGGGTCTTATGCCATCAAGCTGCCTGCCGTGGCCTGAATTGTCCGGTAGAATAAAGTTCGTACTAGGGTACCACTTGTACACCACAAAATGTGAACTGCATCAGCAATCGATCAATATGTTAGTCCCAAAATAGTATAAAAAGTTGCCAAAAGTATATGAAAGTTGAATAATATTGGCATGGAACAAAAAATTATAGATACGACGGAGACGATCAACATCCCCAAGCTTAATTCCTGCTCGCCTCTAGTAGGTAAATGATAAAAAATATAATTTTGATGTGGAATGCTACCTAGCATAATCTTGATCATATGTCTAATCATGGCATGGATATTAAGACACGAGGATTCAAAGCAATAGTCTATCTTGACATAAAAACAATAATACTTCAAGCATACCAACCAAGCAATTATGTCTTATTGAAATAACATAGCCAAAGAAAAGCTCATCCCTACAAAATCATATAGTCTGCTATGCTCCATCTTCACCACACAAAATATTCACATCGCACAACCTCGATGACAAGCCAAGCAATTGTTTCATACTTTTGCTTTCTCAAACCTTTCAACTTTCACGCAATACATGAGCATGATGGACATAGCACTATAGGTGGAATAGAATATGATGATAATGGAGAAGACAAAAGAGAGAAAGTCTCACATCAACGCTGCTAATCAACGGCTATGGAGATGCCCATCAATTGATGTCAATGTGAGGAGTAGGGATTGCCGCAACGGATGCACTAGAGCTATAAGTGTATGAAAGCTCAAACTGAAACTAAGTGGGTGTGCATCCAACTTGCTTGCTCATGAAGACCTAGGGCATTTGAGGAAGCCCATCGTTGGAATATAAGCCAAGTTCTATAATGAAAATTCCACTAGTATATGAAAGTGATAACTCAAGAGACTCTCTATATGAAGAACATGGTGCTACTTTGAAGCACAAGTGTGGTAAAAGGATACTAACATTGCCCTTCTCTTTTTTCTCTCATTTTTTCCTTTTTTTTTTCTCTGCTTTTTTGGCCTTTCTCTTTTTTTAAATATATTTTATTTACTTTTTTTCCGTCCGAGTCTCATCCCGACTTGTGGGGAATCATAGTCTCCATCATCCTTTCCTCACTGGGCAATGCTCTAATAATGATGATCATCACACTTTATTTACTTACAACTCAACATTACAACTCGATATCTAGAACAAAGATATGAGTCTATATGAATGCCTCCGGGTGTACCAGGATGTGCAATGATCTAGCGAGCAATGACATCAAAAACGGAAGCCATGAAAACATCATGCTAGCTATCTTACGATCATGCAAAGCAATATGACAATGAATGCTCAAGTCATGTATATGATGATGATGGAAGTTGCATGGCAATATATCTCGAATGGCTATGGAAATGCCATGATAGGTAGGTATGGTGGCTGTTTTGAGGAAGATATAATGAGGTTTATGTGATGAGCGATCGTATCACGGGTTTGATGCACCGCGAAGTTTGCACCAACTCGAGGTGAGAAAGGGCAACGCACGCATCAAGAGGCTAGCAATGATGGAAGGTGAGAGGCGATAATCCATGGACTCAACATTAGTCATAAAGAACTCACATACTTATTGCAAAAATCTATTAGTCATCAAACAAAGTACTACGCGCGATGCTCCTAGGGGGATAGATTGGTAGAAAGACCATCGCTCCCCGACCGCCACTCATAAGGAAGACAATCAATAAACACTCATGCTCCGACTTCACATAACGGTTCACCATATGTGCATGCTACGGACTTGCAAACCTCAACACAAGTATTTCAATTTCACAATTACTCAACTAGCACACTCTAATATCACCACCTTTATATCGCAAAACTATTGCAAGGAATCAAACATATCATATTCAGCGATCTACAAGTTTTATGTAGGGTTTTATGACTAACCATGTGAATGACCAGTTCCTGTCATCTCTAAATAGATATAAGAAGCAAGAGAGTTTAATTCTTCTACAAAAGATATGCCCACGCCTAACAAATATAAGTGAACAAAAGAGCATTCTACAAATGGCGTTGTCTATGTAAAGAGAAACAGCAATCCAAACTTCAAATGATATAAGTGAAGCACATGAAGCATTCTATAAAGCCATACTCAAAAGATTTATGTGAAGTACAATGAGCATTCTATAAATCAACCAAGGACTATCTCATACCAGCGCAGTATAAAATAAAATGAAAACTAAATGCAAAAGACGCCCAAGACTTGTACATATGCATGAACGAAACGAATTCAAAACATACCGATATTTGTTGAAGAAAGAGGATGCTTCCGGCATCCCCAAGCTTAGACGCTTGAGTCTCCTTGAATATTTACTTGGGGTGCCTGGCATCCCCAAGCTTGAGCTCTTGCTCTCTTCCTTTTCCTCATATCGAGACATCCTCGACAGACACTACATCCACACAAAACTTCAAAGAAAACTCGTAAGATCCGTTAGTATAATAAAGCAAATCACCACTCTAAGTACTGTTGCAAACCAATTCATATTTTGTTTTTGCATTGTGTCTACTGTATTATAACTTTTTCATGGCTTAATCCACTGATAAATTGATAGATTCATCAAAACAAGCAAACTATGCATCAAAAACAGAATCTGTCAAAACAGAACAGTCTGTAGCAATCTGAACATCCACCATACTTCTGATACTTGAAAATTTGCCAAAATTAGGAAAAATAAACAATTTGTACAGAAAGACAGTGCAAATAGAATAAGAACCATTTGACGTTCCAGTAAAAATTAAAATTCGCACTACAGCCAAAGTTTCTGTCCTGCACCTGCATAAACCAACAAGCATTGTAAACATCCTAAAGGCAAAACTTGGCACATTATTTTTATAATACAATGGAATTGTACAAGGATAATTATTTTTGTTGAAAAGTTTCTGTAATCAAGATTCACAAAGTTTATATGAGCATGAACAAAGTTCAAGGAGCTCACTTCAACAATGCTTGTCTTTCACTTTCATTTTCTCTTTTGAAAAGTTTTTGTTCCCTCTTTATTTTTGTTGTTTTTAAACTATATGAAAGCACTCAACAGAAATAAATGACTCTCTAAAACTTGTGTTGTCTCCTGGCAGCGCTTTAAAGCCATTAAGCTAGGCATTTAGTGCTCAAGTAATGAATCCACCCGATCCCAAGGTATATCAAAGCCAATTTTAATTAACAATGATTTGTAATTTAGTAGTGAGCACAAAGTAACATATATCAAGCAACAACGAAGTTCAACTCTCTTCCTATGCATCGGCATGTCATAAAGAACAATTCATGCACACCAAGTAAAGGCCAATGCATAGTATAAGCAGTTTCTTGCAATTTCATCGTGAAACATAGAGAGGTGGAGAAATAGTTCCTCTCATAATAATTGCAAGTAGGAGCAGTGCACATGCATATTATATTCATCAAAATCATCATGTGCAACGGTAAAAGGCAACCCATCAATATAATCCTTACTAAGCAAACTTCCGATATAGTGTAGTCGAGAATTCAAAAGATAATAGGACTATCATGCGTGGGTGCAATAGCAACAATTTCATGTTTAACATAAGGAACTATAGCAAGTTCATCTCCATAAGCATAATGACAAGTTAGTATCGAGCCTCGACCAAACCCTAGAGCCCCTTGATTGATCGTGTAGTTTGGCGTTGTTGAGTCTAGAAGAAAACTTTTTTGAGTCTAGTTATATCGAGAGTAGGAATTCTTTTACTCCTCAGCCCCTTAAATCGCTCTGGTGAGGAATCTTGGCGTAGGTGTTTTGAATTACTCTCTTCCCTTCAAATTTTTCTTTAGGATCACGCAGTTGGTTTTCCGTAGTTGTTCCTCAGCTCTTTTTATCCAGTGCATTTCTCGTCAAGTCGACTCGAGCCTCTTCATCTTTGTCAAGTCCAATCCTCAGTTGTTTTCTTTTCCACGCCCCCACCTTCTTCCTCTCGGAACCGGAGTCCGTAATCGAGTATCCATCCTACTCGTGCGAAGTCTTTGCTTCCTTTCCTCAATGATTTCAACCGGTGCTTTTCTCTTCAAGTTACTCGTCGATTCCCGTTCCAAGTTGTCTTTGTTTTCCCGCCCTCCCACCCTATTATTCCCGGAGTTCAAGTTTCTTCCGACCATCAATTCCATTCGTGTGGAGCCTCTTCAGTCTTTCCTCAATCATTTCAACCGGTGAATTCTCGTCTCGTTCGTCATTCTTCATCCCTTTCTTTTTCCGGTGCACTCAATTCAAATTTTCGGGTTGATCATATTCTTTTCCTCGAAGTGTTCTCTTTGCTAGTTCACCTCTCGCCAGTTCATCATTCCGGAGTTCTGAAGACATCTCGGGAGATTCGTCTATGTTCGAATTAATTCGTGGTTGTCACCTCATTTAAATATTTCAATTGTTCCGGCGCATCATCTATCTGTTCATCAATCCTTTCCAACGGTGTTTTCTTTCAGTGGGCCCTAACCCACAGGTCTTTTCCCAGGATCTTACCTGACTCTTCTAATTTCCCCGGAGCTATTCCCAATTGTTTTCGGAGTTTGACGTAAGTATGATTTCATCAGTCAGACGCCTTCCCAAGATCTCTTTCAAATTCTTTTCATTGTCGGCTCAACCTATTCGCTTTTCATTCTACCGGAGTATCTCAACAATTTTGGTGGTGTTTCTCGTCATCATTTGAAGACCGAAGTAGAGTTTCTCTTAAGTCTTATCCGTTCCCCCGGAGATTCATGGTGATATCTCGATGTTATCCTATCTAATTGTTTCCACTCATGCAAATTCTTTTCATCCATCCGGAGTATGTCAGGAGTTGTTTTTTTCGGAGGCCATCATTCCAGAAGAATTCTTCGTCCTCACATTTCAGCTACCGTTATCCAATTATCCAGGTGCTTCATTCAAGTGTTCTTTAATCAGCTCATGATCTCTTTCTTCTTTTACATCTAAATCCTCTCTAGTTTATTTGTTCTTCTAATTCTTCTCGGTGATTCATTCTCTTTCATCAGTCATTTCCGAATTCTTACGGTGGTTCGTTCAAGATTCTTTTCTTTGATGATCATATTAATCCTTTCGTTCTCTCAAATCCTACCGGTGGCTCATGAAGACCTTCTCAAGTTTGTGTTATGTCACTTCTCAATCTCTTTTTCAAGAAGAATAAGTAGTTTGCAAAATCCATTGCTTGTCATCAATTAAATTTGATGAAGGAGAAGCATACAATAAATCTTATTCTTATTTCATCCAAGTGAGTAATCCTTTCCTTCGGAGTTTGTTCTTAATGAATAAATTCTAGTTCCAAGTGTTTTCCTCTTTTCTTTTCCGGAGTTCAAATTTCCTCGGCCTTTTCGTCGGAACCTCCATCTAAATCATCACAAGGCTCATCTTATTCTTTCATCCTTCATTTCTTTCTCATCATCCTTTTGTTACCGGAGTTCTTCATGGTGGTTCTTTATGATTTAATTCATTCTTCAAGAGTTCATCAAGATTTTGTTGGTGGAGCTCAAGTATCTTTGCTTCTTGCTTCTCGAAGTGCAATTAAATCTCCGTATTCTTTTGAAGTGGAGTTTTGCATTTCTTCGTTTTCTCAGCTATCCAATCATTTCATTTGTGGCCGGTTATCATCTTATGATCTTGAGATGTTACCTATAAGCCCACAACAAGCTTATTTCCTTTCGTTGTTGATTTTCTCAACAACTCTGTTCAATCCTTCCTTCTAAGTTATTTTCATTCAATTCTTTCAATTCTTTCCGGAGATTTTGTGTCATGTCTTCATCAAGTATCATTCCGTCCTCTCAAGTTCACGTTCTATTCTTTCCTTGTTCAACCGGTGTGCTGCCTAAATCCTTTCAGTCTTATTCGTTTCTTTTCTCATTCTAACCACTCGGTTGGAGCAGTGGTTTCATAGTCTATCGATTCCGTGAGCTTTCGATTCTCGCATTCTCGTCGTTTCTCTCTTCTTCTCGAGTGCTCTCGATTCTTTGCTTCTTCTCTTGAGTTTTGTTTCACCTCATCCCTTTTCCTTCCGTCTCGGTCCTAAGATCTCGGGGCGAGATCTCTTGTTAGTGGAGGAGTGTTTGCGCCCGGATCCGATCGCGAGTGTCTGCGATTATTCGCCGTCGTTGCCATGTCATTTGCTTGCGTGTTGCACTTTGCCATGTCATCATCTGCATTTCATATCATGTCATCATGTGCATCGCATTTGCATACGTGTTCGTCTCATGCATCCGAGCATTTTCCCCGTTGTCCGTTTTGCAATCCGGCACTCCTATGTCTCCGGCCCCCTTTTACCTCTTTTAGTGTGTGGGTGTTAAGCGGTCTCGGAATGGACGAGGTTTGTCAAGCGGCCTTGGTATAGCACCGGTGAACCGCTTTGTCAAGTTCGGATCATTTGGAGGTCGTTTGGTACTCAACGGTTAACAGGTAACCGTAAACCCTCTTTCTCTTTGCAGCCCAACACCCTTCCAAAGTGGCCCAAAACCCACCAAACTCCCTCCATGCTCTCGATCGTTCGATCACGATCGCGTGGCGAAAACCGCACCTCATTTGGACTCTCTAGCTCGAAATCTATATATAGCACCCCTCCCGAAATTTCGCGCGGTCAAACCCTAGCAAACTCCTCCAGCGCGCCCGGACATGTCCGCCCGGCCGGGCAGCGTCCATCCGCTGCCACGTCGCCCGGCCAATGGCGGCGACCGTCGCCCGCCGCGCGCTCCGGCCGATTGGCGCGCCGCCACCTCAGCCCGCCGCGCCCTCTCTCGCCTCGCGCGCCCGCCCAGCGCGCCCGAGCCCAGCAACGCCGCCGCGCCGCCCCGCCGCGCCCGCTGCGCCCGCTGCCTCTCCGCCTCTCGCGCTCGGCCCCGCGCCAGCGCCGCCCTCCCGGCAGCGGCTTCGCCGGAGCCGCGCCACCGCGCCCGCCGGTCGGCTCCGAGGCCAGCGCCGCCTCCGGCCGGTCGCCGCCGCCGGCCCGCTCCGCCGGCCGCCTCTCGCCTCCCTGCCCGAGCCGCCTCGGCTACCTCGCCAGGCCAGCGCGCCTCAGATCCGCCCGCCCCGCGGCGACCTCGCCCAGCGCCCGGCCTCCGGCCGCTCCTCGGTCGCGCCGGATCCGGCGAGATCCGGCCGGACCCGCCTCGGATCCGCCATCCCCGGCCTCTTCTCCGGCGAACCTCGCAATCCGCGCCGCGGTTGACTTCTTTCCCCCCTCCAAATCCACTAAGTCCCCGAAATTGTTGCATATTTTATTGCATTTTCATCGCATCATAACTCTCTGCATATAGCTCCGTTTCGTGCGTGTAATACGTCAAAATGTTCGTCTCGAAGAGTAGATCATTTCATCTGATTGCATCATTTTCATTTGAGCTCATCTTGATGCCCGAAATGCTGTTAGAAGAGTGCTATCTGATGTTAGTTTCTGATTCTTATCAGAACATGCACTTTGTCATTTTGCCATGATTGATGTGTGCACCTATGAACTTGAGTCCTACATGTGTTTTGTAATATGCCATGCCATCTTTACAGGGTGTATGCCATGTATTTTTTGATCTCTGTGGTGACTAGCACAAGCATGCAAACTAGGTGTCTTGATGTTGCTGATTTCAGCCTGTTTTCTTGATATTTTTATGCCATGTTAACTTGATGCTACGAGAGATCCATGCATATTTTGAGATACTTCAGTAAGGATGTTTTGTTAAACATGTCTTGCTCTATCCATCCATGCCCTTGTTTGCAATTATGGAGTGCCATAGCTTGAGTCAATCGAGCTCTACTTTTGCTATAAAATGTTTCCTGGCAGATTGTTTACATGTTATTCAATTTTGCCAAGGTTGTTGTAGTTGATCCATGCACCCTATGATGTTGTTCTTGCCATGTATAGCTTCTATGCCATGTCTTCTTACTGTTGGTTGCCTTGCCATGCCATGTATTGCTCTGTGGTGAGTGGTTCAAGCTCACCAACATGCCTACTTATCGTTGTTCCTGCCATGTATGAATCTGTAATATAACTTGCCATGTTTACATGGGTGCCATCATATCTTATGATCATTTTTGGCTTATGGTCAGTAAGGGACTTTTGTTCTATGCAATTAGTAGATTCATGCCATGCCTTTGTTTGCCATGTTAAGTTCCTGTAACATGTTGTTTGATAGCTCTAAACATTGCAACTTTGATGTTATTTCTGCTAAAATGCTAAAGCTATTATTATTTGCAATCTTGCCATGTGTTTTTGAGCATGTTCTTGTGATTTATGGAGATAGCTCAGTGTTCATGTTTTGTCATGCTTTACCTGTACATCATGCCCATGCCTTTTGTTTTCATGTTGAGGTGCTGTAGCATGTTGTTTTGATGCTTGCAATATGCCTAGTTGCTTTTTTTTGACATGATTGTTGCTATAACTTGTATAGAGTGTATGTGTTGAACCGTTGCTCCGTTTTGAGTGTGCTCTATATGAAACTTGCTTGATTTTGCATGTAGTTTCATATTATCATGTTGCATCCTTGTTTTGAGGTGTTTGCTTGATGTTTGTATGCATTTTGCATCAATGCCATGCTTAACTTGTTTTGCTCATATCTTCTAGGCGTAGCTCGAATCTAATGAACTTTATATGTAACTTGACTAGAATTTCGTGTAGATCATCGTGGTGCATCTTAACTTGCTGTTTAACAACTTGAACATAAAGTTTATTCAGATCTGGACCAATTTCGAAATTTGCATATGAGGACTTACGGAATTGTTATATGTTGTTTCGGCCTCATTTAAACTTGCCTTGATGTGTTGGTCTTGTATGCATCATCTCTTGCCATGAGTAGCCTCATCTAGATTTGTCATTCATCATGCTTGTTTGTGCATCATGTCTTGTTCATGTGTGGTGTGTTTATTATGTTGTGTGCTTCTTCTTGTTAGTTCCCATTTCGTTGCGATCGTGAGGATTCATTCGTCTACGCTTGGTTCGTCTTCGTGGCTTCATCCGTTCGCCTTATTCATGGACTCGGTCTTCTTCCTTGTGGGATTTCAGGCAAGATGACCGCTACCCTGGATCTCACTACTATCATTGCTATGCTAGTTGCTTCGTTCTTTCGCTATGCTGCGCTACCTATCACTTGCTGCTCAAGCCTACCTAATTGCCATGTCAGCCTCTAACCTTTTGCACCCTTCCTAGCAAACCGTTGTTTGGCTATGTTACCGCTTTGCTCAGCCCCTCTTATAGCGTTGCTAGTTGCAGGTGAAGATGAAGTTGTTCCTTGTTGGAACATGGAGATGTTGTTCCTTGTTGGAACATGTTTACTTGTTGGGATATCACAGTATATCTTATTTAATTAATGCATCTATATACTTGGTAAAGGGTGGAAGGCTCGGCCTTATGCCTGTGTTTTGTTCCACTCTTGCCGCCCTAGTTTCCGTCATATCGGTATTATGTTCCCGGATTTTGCGTCCCTAACGTCGTCGGGTGATTTATGGGACCCCTTGACAGTTCGCTTTGAATAAGACTTTTCCAGCAAGGCCCAACATTGGTTTTACCATTTGCCTCACCTAGCCTTTTTTCCCTTGGGAGTCGCATCCAGGGTCATCTTCTACCCCCCGGGCCAATGCTTGTCTAAGTGTTGGTCCAAACTAAACCACTTGCGGTGCCGCCCCGAGGCAACAGGGGTATCGTCGATTTTACGTGTCGTAGTGTTCATCCGGTGTGGCTCGAGGGCGAGATCTGTGCAGCTACTATCGAGGTGTCGGCGCATCGGGAGGTCTTCTGGTCTTGTTTTATTCTTTGTCGAAATGTCTTGTAGCTGGGATTCGAGACTGATCGGGTCTTCCGGGAGAAGAATATCCTTCGTTGATCGCGAGAGCTTATCATGGGCTAAGTTGGGACACCCTGCGGGTATAAACTTTCGAGAGCCGTGCCCAGCGGTTATGTGGCAGATGGGAATTTGTTAATATCCGGTTGTAGTAAACTTGAAGCAAACTCTTCTAAAATACACCAACCGTGTGCGTGCAGTGAGTGTCTCTTTTGGGGTTGATCGAGAGGAGAACACGGTTTCGGGTTATGCGGCGTAAGTAGGAGTTCAGGATCACTTCTTGATCATTACTAGTTGTCGACCGTTCCTTTGTTTCTCTTCTCGCTCTCATTTGCGTATGTTAGCCACCATATATGCTTAGTCGCTGCTGCAACCTCACCACTTTACCCTTCCTTTCCCATTTAAGCTTTGCTAGTCTTGATACCCATGGTAATGGGATTGCTGAGTCCTCGTGGCTCACAGATTACTACACCACCAGTTGCAGGTACAGGTTTGCGATGATCATGGCCGAGGCGATGTTTGCTTGTGTTGGAGTTCTTCTTACGCTTCTTCTTGATCAAGGGATAGGTTCGGTCGGCAGCACAGGTTAGCGAGGTGGATGTCGTTGAGCTTCTGTTTATGTTTCATCCGTAGTCGGATGTTGTTCTTGTATATGATGTTGATGTATTCTTGTGGCATTTGTGCCTTATGTATGTATCCCCTTCTATTATGTAATGTTGATGTAATGATATCCACCTTGCAAAAGCGTTTCAATATGAGGGTCTATCCTTGGTGGGACCTTCGAGTTCCTTTTGGATAGGGTCGCATATTGGGCGTGACAGAGGGCCACCGACTTTGCTAAGATCACGAGGGAGGCGCTCGGGCACCACTCGGAGGCGTGTTTCAAAGCACGTTTCCGTCAGGAAGGAGCGAGGCAAGGAGGGCCAAACCCTCAGGAGTTCATCAGCAAGATCATTTAGGAGCTGCTTTGAGTCAAGAAGTCATGAGTGGCAGCCGCGCTTACGCCGTAGCTCCCCATCCAGGCAAGGATGGTGGGCTCTGCGTCTGCATCGACATACAGGGGCTCAACCAAGCCGCCTCTCGGGCGCCTCTGGCCCTCACGCAGCGTGGGCGCTGTGAAGGTCCACCCACAGCTACGTTAGCATTCCTTATGGCTTGCCCGAACGCGGCTGCCAGCTGCGCCCTTTCATGAGGAGCATCTTGGAGGCTCAAGTGGCTGCGGCGTTTCTGCAGTCTGGCGGAGATGGAGATGGTCGCGAGCCACCAGCGCCTCCGAGCCTCCCGAGGCTCCTGGGCACAGGGGCTCGTGAAGGCCAGCTTCTGCAGCGCCACGATGTACGCTACTTGAGCATCCTTCATCTTCAACATTATCGGTGACATCCTTGAGTTTCATTTTCAGGTGGGGCGCCCCGAGGCTGCATCGTTCGAGGCAGGCGTGGAGGTCCATCCTGCGGCATGTATCCTTGATTCATGTTTCTAGTTTACTTTATTGAGGCGCCTCGGGCTGCATCATCCCCAAGCCACCCGGGCCAGACCAAGTGGCATGTATCCCTCTTGCGCTTATTCGGGTTGTGTGTTTGACCCATCATGATTATTATTTGGTGCCTGTCCATGGCACCCCTCTTCCTTCATGTCGGCCGCTTGCACGTTAAAGGGGGTACCGAGCATCGCGACTCATGGGCTCCTCTGGCTCTTCAGCCCTCACCCTCGGCCTTGTCACGGCATCGCGACACAGCATACCAGCGATGGTGGGCCCCTTCGAGGCGGGACCGAGGGCGTGAAACATCGACATCTAATCAAATTTGCAGGAACACATCACAAGTTAAGGCCCGGTGCGAGCACAACCCGCCTTGAGGTAGGGCCCGTGAGTCCTTAGCTGGCTCACGGGTGCCCAGATACCTCGTCGAGCCCTACCGTGCCAGCCGCGTGTCGGCGAGGCTGTACTGCGCCAGGGGCTCCTCGGGATAACCCCCTCACGCACTAGTGGAAGCACCATGCTCAGCGCTGGCGGCGACACTGCCGTGGGCGGCTATGCCCGTGCACATCGGGCGCTTTGATCACGCTGGTGATAAACAAGCGAGGGTGGCCCGGCGCATCAACCTCAAGGGCCAGAGCTCAATGTGCGGACTCATTGTGCGCCTCCCCTCGGGAGTGCCTTGAGGGGCTGGGCATGGGGGCTACGCACAGGTCATGTGCCAGACGCCTTACGCCACCAGCCCGGGCCCCTCGGGACTGGTTCGTCGCCACGTCTCTCCCGGCGAGCCAAGGTGCGAAGGCCGTTTGAGCGTCGAGGGGACTCTCGAGCATCGCGACTCGGGAGCCCTAAGCGGTCACGTAGCCCCTCGCCCTTAGTTCCAAAAGGCTAGCAGCGGTTGAGGTATCTTGGAGGCGGGCTCTGCCGATGTAGAATGGTAAATTCACCCATACATCTCACCTCCTACTTGTTGTTAGATGCGTCAAGGGGACTCTTGAGCATCACGACTCGAGAGCCTAACTTGTCCGTAGCCCCTCCTCCTTGGTCCCGTCCTGGTTTCCGGTCGGGGCTAGCAATGGCGGCTGAGGTATCTTGAGGGCTGGGCTCTTGGCGTAGAACATAAGCAAGTAGGAAGAAAGCACAAATCTCAAGGAATCTAAAAGCAAATATTACAGCCCATAACTTTTTCACAATGCCAGCGCAAGTTCGCGCCTCCACGAGGCATGATGCATGTTGCAGGCTGAAAGCGGGGCCAGGATCCAGAAGGAGTCACTTGTCGGCAGCACCGTCGCATGGCGCGAGCTGCTTGCTGGCGGAGTTCGCCTCGTGAAGCCTCGGGATCGGGCGCCTCGCCCGGCTTGGTGCTGAAGGCACGGAACCGCCCAGTGAGCCTCTGCTTTCGACCCTTCCGCGGTGTCGGCTGCAGCGGCAAGCTCGCCGCTCCACGAGCTCCAACAGGCTGTCAAGGTCAACGTTGGGTCGCGGAGGTAGGCGTGGGTGAAGGCAGCGTCGGCCTGAGAAAAACAGGACACGCGCCTCGGCCTCGGCCGTGGGGCCGAGGCCAAGGTGACATCTTCAAAGGCGCGGACCGGGAAGGGAAGCAGCTTGGCGGGAGCCGTCCTCGGCGCGGCCCGCCAGTGAGCTTTCGGCCCGTTGTCGTAAGCGACCTCGGCAAAGGTGCGAGCCTTCACCTCCACGGCTTGCGAAGGCCACG
This sequence comes from Aegilops longissima, assembly GCA_021605205.1. Taxonomy (NCBI): domain Eukaryota; kingdom Viridiplantae; phylum Streptophyta; class Magnoliopsida; order Poales; family Poaceae; genus Aegilops; species Aegilops longissima. The sequence goes on from CM038679.1 coordinate 561,637,432, forward strand.
GTCCTCGGCGGGACCCAGCGCCTTGCCGTCAGCTCGATCCTCTTCGCCTCCAACTCCTGCTCCAGCGCACCTAAGCGGCCATGGCGCTCATCAAGCTTGGCATCCCGGTCCATGGCGGGCGCCTCACGAGCCTTCATGTCTTCCTCCTTCTCTTGGCGGACGTGGGCCTCCTTGGCAAGCTGGTCGCGCAGGCCCTGCAGCTCACTCTCCAACGCCTTGCAGTGACCTCGTACATCGGCTACCTCCCCCAAGGCGGCATCACGAGCGGCCTTCGCCTCAAGGACGGTCTACTTCTCTTTGTCGCAAGTCGTCGCGGCCTGAACCAGCGCTGCTCAAATTGAAGCATCAGAGCGAACACAGCCTGAGGCCAGCTCCAGGCGTCTGTCCACCAAGCGAGGGTTGGCGCCCAGAAGATCTTTCTGCAGCCAGTCCAGTTCAGCAGCAACACGATCCAGGATAGTAGAAGAGTGGGCGGCGGTTGGCGGAGTAGGAGGAGAGACGGCGGCGTAATCACAACACCATGAGTCGGGACCTTGGCGCCCGGCAATGCGGCGATGGCATCGAACAGGATACCTCGAGTCGCTCGGGCCATGGGGGCTGAGCTCGCCCAGCTAGCCCGCCAGGTCTATAAGGATGGCCAAGGCGGAGAGGCCAGCTGCTTGGTCCCCTTCTTCCATGGATGGAGGTGCTGTCCAGGCGAAAGCCTCATGAGCCCCTGCCGACTTTTTTTCTCCCACGGCAGCCCTAGCCAAGGAATCAGATATCAAGACTCAGCGGCGAAGCAAGAAGCAAAGCGAGAATCAAGCACTTACTGGTCATCGCTCGGGCTCGAGCAACCTCGGCCGAACTTGAAGGCCGAGAGCGGCTGCTGGGATCAACCTCAAAAGGCTCGGGGAGCAGGAGGCGGCTGCAGATCGCCTCGGAACAGGGCAGACCAGCGGGGAACCAGCCCGTCTGTCCTTCTTCCGGGATCGAGGCAAGCTCTTGCCACCTCGCTCATCGCCATCCTCGTTGTCGTCCGGCAAGAAGCGGAGCGAGGACCTGTGCCGAGGAGGCGCTCTCGACTCCCGTCCGGTCGCCTCGGGTCGGGCCCCTCTCCCGCTCCTTTTCTTCCTCCTCTTCGCTGAGTCGCCGAAGGACACGTTCACCGTCGCCAGGGCCGCGGGTCCTCGGGAACCTCCATGAGCAGGCCCATCCTCGTTGAAAGCGGGCATGGAGTCCACCACCTGCTCCCAATCATCTCGAAGAGAGCAGTGCAGGGCACCCTCCAGCCTCGCCACGTCTCCCCCGACCAAAGATTGGAGGACCGCGGCCAGATCTTCGTCGGCCAAGACTATGGGGCTCGGGCAGGGCCTCCACAACGGAAGTGAGTATTGCCAAAGCGGGGCAACCCGGTGCTCCAGGAACTCCCTCGGAGCGACGCCCCGTGTCGGATTTCAGGTTCGGCGAGACCCTTGAGGTTCAAACCTTTGGGGTGCGGAGATCTCGCCCTCTACCTACCGCACCCGCGCGCCTCACTAGGATCTAAACTCTGAAGGAACAACACAAGAGACACAAGGTTTACACTAGTTCGGGCCACCATTGTGGTGTAATACCCTACTCTAGTTTGTGGTGTGGTGGATTGCCTCTTGGGCTGATGGTGATGAACAATACAAAGAAGAACAACCTCATGAGGTCTGTTCTTGGCAGGGTGATGAACTGCTTGGAGTTCAATCGCTCCCTCTCTTTCTCTCTCTCTCTCCTCTCTTCAAGATGCCCCAGCTCATGCGTGGCTAGTCTATTTATGGCGAAGGCCTGGCCTCTTCCCAAATATTGAGCGGGAAGGGTGCCAACAATTGGCCATTTGAAGGGAACATCTGGTACACTTATCACGACTAAGTTGGTCCTCACATCAAAGGCTCTGGTGGTGGCCTTGGCTTGGGCTCCATAATGATTTCCTTCCTGCCGTTAGGCTGGTCTTGGTCTCGTTGCACCAAAATGGATGCCTTTGCTTGATGCTCTGCGCTCGCTTGCTCCCTTTGCACCAAAAGGAAAGGAGGACACTGCAGCGCCTGGCGCCCTACCTGGCGACCTTGGTGCGTCATGGCTTGCGTCATGGGCACCTCGTGAGTGCCCGCCTTGATCTCTCCGCCTCCTCGCGAGCCAGCTGATGAGGCGTGCACGAGAAGCTCACATCGTCCGCCCAGCAATCTGGCCCCCTCGAGGTCTTGAGCTTGTGTTGATGAAGATGGCCGTTATGGGCCCCCTGGATTCACGCCATGCAGCGCAGGCGAGCAAGTCTGAGAACCCCGTTCCCGAAGCAGCGACAGTAGCCCGGGCCCAAGGTGCGCCCGGGCTTGGCCAGCAGCAGGCGAAGGGGCAAGTCTCGAACCGCCACGGGCCCTAACAGCCTGCGGACCTTGGGCGCCGCGTGGCGGTTGATTGGGCGTGGCGTCTCCACCGCCCACGGCGCCTCGGCAAGCTGCAATTGACAAGTCCACCGCGCAAGCGGGTCATGATTACCTGCGATTGTAGGAGGCGGTTGGCCTCCTCGGCTTTAAGTGCAGAGCAGCGGCGTGCCCTTCGATCTGTCCCCTCTTGCTTCTCCTCCTTCTTCATGGCTCCGCCGAGAAGTTCTCGGCCGCGATGATGAGGAAGGCCCACCAGGTTGAGCCTGCCTCTCCCCCGCCCAAGCGCGGTCGAGGCCGCCCTCGCAAACATCATGTGGCTCCTACTGCGACTCCCCGTGGCCGCGGAAGTGATCTCCGTCTGTTGATGGGCGGGTGGCCGCGGCGAGGCGCTCTGACGCCACGACCCCTAGGCAGCTTCCGTGCTGCGGAGGTGTTGCGGAGTTTGTTGTGTGGTCGGCCGAACCGACTGCGCCAGCTTCAGCTTCCTCGCTTCCTCCTAGGTGAGCTCCCGGCTGGCGCCCAGGCGGCCTGGGCTCGAGCGACAGCTGCTGCGGATCGGGCCTCCTTAAGCCGTTGGACATCTCCGGGGCGGGGCACAGCCCGACTTCGCGGTTGTGAGCGTTTGCCAGCGCGTGTGGCTTGAGCGTCGGTGCACCCTGCACTTCAAGTTCGGCGGTGATGCCACCCTTTACGTGAGGGTGTTGGGGAGGATGGTCGCAGCGCTGGCTGCTGCCACGAAGGCGAACCGGCGGCGGGGCCTAGCCCGGCGTTAGCGGAAGGACAGCGCCGCGCGTGGTCGGTGGCGCTTCGAGGGCTCCTCGAGCTTCGCCGATTCTTCTTGAAGGCGGCTCTTCCGGCCAGCGGCGCGATCAGCCCCAGCCGTCGTGCCTACTTGGAGAGGTGGTAGCGGTCCGCCCGCCGTCGCGCCTCGGTGAAGCGAGAGAAGTCGCCCGAGCCTAGGGAGGCGGCTCGAGTCTTCCTGCGGGCTGGTGTCGAGGCGAGCGGCGCTGATTTGTTCTTCCTTTTCTTTATCCAGCGTGAAAGAGCGGTAGTGTGGGGCCCCATGGGGCGTGTTTGAACTTTCGCCGTTAATCATCGTATTGTTTACGCTATTTCGGTATCATGCCTTGGGCGCCGCACGCTGCGTAAGGTAGTTCCCAGCCTCGGCCGTGGGGGCGACTGACCCAGGTCTGTGTTAGTGTCGCGGTGCCCGTGAGGCGCAATTGGAGGGTGCTCTGTGATGGACCCGGGTTGGGAAACCTTGAGCGATAAGAGGCGAGAAAACACTTTCATGAGCGCTTAGGCTGCCCTCGCGAGACCTTCTTGTGAAGAAATCGAGGTAGGAGGCGAAAGGTCGAAGAGCCACAAATCAAAAGCAGCAACAACCCGATAAAACTTCAAATGAGAATGAACAAGCCAACTACTGGAAAGCAAATGAAAAATCGCGTCAGGCACCTAATCTAGTCTTGATGTCTTCTCACCCGGTCGGAGCTAAATGTTGCCAGGCGTGGGAGGAGCCCGGGGCTGAGGCGGCACTCCGAGACTCCGGGCGTGTACATCACCAACTCATTATTACATGAGAGTTTCACGGGTGGCGAGCTTCACAGGCGTTGGCCTTCTTCACAGGCTCCGGGCCTTTCTTGGGGGAAGCAAGCTTCACGGGCATTGGCCCTCTTCACAGGCTCTGGGCCTTTTACAAAACGCGACAGCTTCACAGTCATTCACCTTCTTCACAGGCTCTGGGCCTTTTCCAAAAAGATAGGCTTCACAGGCATTCGCCTTCTTCACAGGCTCTGGGCCTTTTCCAAAAAGATAGGCTTCACAGGCATTCGCCTTCTTCACGAACTCTGGGCCTTTTCCAAAAGATAGGCTTCACAGGCATTAGCCTTCTTCACGAGCTCACAGGCCTTTTGGGGTAAAACCTCCGGAGGTCTTTGGATGTTCCACGCATTCAGGTAGCACTCCCTCCCGAGTCTCCAAGCGGCGGAGCCGGGCACAGAAACATGAACAACCTTGAATGGGCCCTCCCACATGGGAAGAGCTTATGCAGTCCCTCCACAGAGAGAACCGCTTTGAGCACGAGGTCCACTACCTCAAGAGTTAAGGCGGATGTTGCGGCGGTATCATCACGGTGCTTGTTGGTACCTGCGCCGCGCAGCGCAGCTTCTCGGCGGCGCTCCTCCCGGCCACGAGGTCCGTCCCGCATGGCGTCCTCCTGCGCCTCGTCGAACGCCAAGAACTGTGGAGCGATGTCGACCTCGTGAGGAGGACCGCTTGACTCCATAGACCAGGAAGAGCGGGGTCTCGGTTGGCTTGGTACGTGGTTGTGCGGATGGACCACAGCGCGGATTTGGCTTCGTCGTACCAACCTCTGCCGCGGGCCTCGGTTTCTTCTTGAATCTTACGGTTTGAGGCCCCTCGAGACCTCTGCGTTAGCCCGCTCGGCTGGCTGTTGCCGAGTGCGCCACTGCCGGCGTAGCATATCTCTGCGTTCCCAGTTAGCGCAGTATGTTTTGAAGAGGTTCTTGGTGAGCTGTGAACGTTATCCGGTGATGATGCGGTTGTTACCCGAACAGCTCACGATGCCCTTGATTGAACTTGACCCGCGAGAACCTGCGGGGATGGTGCGGACGGCTTCCACTTCAGCCCACTTGGTGAACTTGTCCGCGGCGGCGTAGAGGTAGCGATAGCCCCACGGCGCTCGAGCGGGCCGGATATCAGCCCCAGGCTGCGAATGTCACGAGAGGGTATAGTTGCGAGACCTCTGTCGGTGATGGATCTGCTTGGCATGGAATTGGAAACCGCCAAGCCTTCACTAGTTCGGCAGCGTCGTTGGTATGATGGGCCAATAAAACTGCTCGGAATGCTTTGCCCACGAGGTTCGTGATGACGAGTGATGCCCAGTCTCCAAGTGTATATCCGCCAAGCAGTTCTTTCCCTTGCTCCTGGAGATGCAGCGTAGGGACACATCATTTGGTAAACCCGATAGAGCTCTCCATCCCCGATGCGATCTGTTTGTGGCTTGCAGCCACACGCTCCGCTTCCTCCTCCTTCTCGGAGGTCCCTTGCGTTAAGTAGCTCGAGCTCTATGATCCAGCACCCCTCCCGAGGCTCCATTGTCGAGCGAGGCGTGCTCTGAGGCGGAGCCCTGAGCCGGGGCTCTGAGCGAGTGGTGGGAGCTCCTCCGAGGCTGCTCCGTGTTTGATAGTGATGGCATGGCCGAGGCTTGAAAATCCGCTCCTCGAAGGCGCCCGGGCTCCACGAGGTAACCGCTGGATGCTCGTTTGGCGATGTCATCGGCCTCTGATTGGTGCTTGGGGCACATCTTTGCAACTCAACCCCTAGAACTGCTTCTCCATCCTGCGGACCTCTGCAAGGTAGGCTTCCATGTGCTCATCTTTTGGCTCGTTGCACCTTGTTGGAGAAATTGACAAGGAGCTGCAGAATCGCCCTTGATGGTAGGCGCTTCACCCCTAAGGCAGGCTGCGGCCCTTCAAGCCCGCTATTAGACCTTCATACTCTGCTATGTTGTTGGAGACCTTTTCACCTTGCTGGAAGCAGGCTGCAGTGTAGTAGAGCTTGTCCCAGTGGGAAATATGAGCACCGCCCAGCCCAGCGCCATGCCTGAAAACGCCCATCGAAGTACATGACCCAGCCTTACGGCGCTTTGCTTCGGGGAAAGGCCGATCCTCGTCGGCCTTGAGCCGGTGCCTCCGTCCATTCTGCCACAAAATCCGCTAATCGGCCCCTTGATGACTTCTGGTGGTCGTCTGGTTGAGCTAAACGCTTGGTTCAATGTTCCACTCGGCGACCCTTAAATACTGAGTTAGGGCTCTGAGCACCCTTTCCAAGGGGTATCTTTGGGAGCGACCTTGATGGGGTGACCACGAAAATAGTGCAGCAGCTTGTGCGAGGCCACCGATGCGCGAGGAGGAGTTTCTAAGGCATGGGTACCGTGCCCTCGCGTTCACTAACGTGCGGTCTGATGAAGTACCTTTGGGTGCTCAACGAGGTTTGGGCTAGAGTGTCGATGGCGCCCTCACGGGACCATGGCGCCTCTGGCGATGGAGCCTCCGAGAGGTTGGTAGTCTGGGGAGGACCTCTTCCATTCCAGTCGTTCCCCATGCGGCTGATCCTTCTCGGCCCGTAGTAGTGGTTTCTATGGGTCTTCCTTGTTCTGCTTTGCCTTGATCCAGGCTGCTCTGCTGTGGTTTTGGTTTGGCGCTCTTCCCTAACTGCCACGAGCTGCTGTTGGCGGAGTAGGGAGTGGCGGCGAGTAGAGCACCGGGGGTTCCTAGCAGGCGTGGGGCCACCATGATGGGAGGCTGGTTAGTACCTCTTGAGATCTTGAAACTCCTTGTCGGCTTCTTGATCCATTCAAAGGGTCCTTTTTCTTCATTAGCTGGAAGAAAGGCAGCGCTCGTTCCCCCAACTTGGAGATGAAGCGCCCTAAGCGCGATCCTGCGCCAGTGAGCTACTGCATTTCCACCTGAGGTCTTTGGCGGGCTCATGTCCTCGTCACGCCTTGACCTTTGCAGGTTAGCCTCGATGCCTCGGTGGGATCTGAGAAACCCAAAAGCTTGCAGGGGACTCCAAACACACACTTCTCGGGTTGAGCCGTGGGTTCACTGCGTTGAGGCTCGCGAAGGTTTCCTCCGGTGTTGTATCGGGTCCACAGCTTCCGAGACTTCACCACAATGTCATCGGCGTAAGCCTCAACATTCTTAGGACTCGCGGACCCAGGTGATGTGCATCAAGCTGCTGGAAGTTCGCCCACATGTTCTTGCCAGCCGAATGGCATGCCGTGTAGCAGACACACCCCTGCACGGGTCGGGAAGGCCATCTTTCCCGTCTTCTACCGCCATCTTGATCTGGTGATACCCAAAGAGGCACCAAGAAGCATAACAAGTTGCACTCGGCGGTGGAATCGATGATGCAGTCGATCGCGAGGCGGGAATGGATCTTGCGGGCATGCCTTGTTGAGGTTGGTGAAATCGACACACATCGCTCCTTCCCTCCTTCTTTAGCTGCGATAGGGTTGGCCAACCAATCCGGATATCGGACCTCGCGAATGACCCGGCGGCTTCTAGTTGCGGGTCTCTGGGCGATGAAGGCTTGCTTTTGATGGACTGCCGCCTCGCTTTACGCTTCACGGGGCGTCACGTTGGAGGCTGCGTGGAGGTGATGCTCGATTCGCCCCTAAAGGATCCCGCCAACTGATCGAGCTCCCAGGCGAATACCTTCTTGTTCGTGCGAGGAACTTGACGGGCCTCCTCCTGCTGCTCGGGCTCGAGGTTGGCGCCTATGGTGAAAGTGGTGTCGATGGACCCGTCCTCGTCAGCGAGGATTTGCTTGGTCTGCCTTGTCTTGGGTGAACAAGCTGTTTCTTCTTGGTTGGTGCAGCCCCTTGAGCTCGAGGGTCTCTGCGTCGGCGGGCTGTCTTTGGCGCCGCCGTCTTGAAAGCGACTTGAGCACTTTCATCGCGCATCTCGGTGTCCCGAGACGCAGTGAGACACCGTTGCTCGGGCATCTTCATGAGGTTGTCGCCGGGTGAGTCCACGACCATGAATTGGGCGATCTGGGTAGCGAGGATGGCGTTGTAGGGAGGCCGATGGGGCGATGTCGAAATGGATCGACTCCGTCTGCAGGAAGTTATCGTAAGTGCCCGAAAGTTACGAGGCGGATCTATCCCAAGGAGGTGGATGACCCGCCCCGGCGAGAAGGGCGGCGGGCTGCAACCGCTCGGGGTATCTGAGAGGAGGTTGAAGGCCTCAGCGAAACGCGTTGAGGCCCGGCGCTGCCGTTGATGAGAGTCTGGTGGCGGCCACTTGGCGAGATGGTGGGAGTGCACGACATGTGGGAAGCGCACCGAGCAGGCTGAGTTGGAGGGTGGTCCTCCAGTGAAGTCGAGAGACTAGCCAAGGCGCCGGCCGGTCGCGAGGTCCCCTGCAGCGTGGGCCAGCGGCGCCGACCGAACGAATAAGCAGCGTGGTGACTTGAAAGCGGCGCTGCGAACCGCCGGAAGGAAAACGCGCGCGCGACAAGGGCGCCGGCGCAAGTGGTGGGTGAGGAAGAGGCCCGCGCAGCTCTTCCCAAGAGGCCACGAGGCTGCCGGCGAGGTGGAGCAGCCATGCGTCGCGGGCGCGGTGAGAGCCATGGGAAGCCGAGTTAGCCATGACCTGTCATCACCTCCGGCCGAGGGCGGCCTCCTAAATGCGCCCGGGAAAAGCCAGCGAATCGGTTGCGCCGTTGTGGCCGGCGTCGTCAGCTTGAACTTGTCGGCCACGCACCGTTGCAAGGGCGGGGCAGAGCTCAGAGCCCCTGGCCCCCAGCGCTGCTCATCGCGGTAGTCGTGGCGGTGGCGGAAGGAAAACTCGGCGCACCCTACTGGCGCCCCAAATGTCGGTTGAGTTCGGCAGACCCTTGAGGTTCGAACTCTTGGGGATGCAGCGTGGAGATCTCGCCCTCTACCTACACACCCCGCCGCCTCACTGATCTAAACTACGAAAGAACAACACAAGAGACACAAGGTTTATACTAGTTCGGGCCACCATTGTGGTGTAATACCCTACTCTAGTTTGTGGTGTGGTGGATTGCCTCTTGGGCTGATGGTGATGAACAATACAAGAAGAACAGCCTCATGAGTCTGTTCTTGGCGGAGTGATGAACTGCTTGGAGGAGTTCGATCGCTCCCTCTCTTTCTCTCTCTCTCTCTCTCCCTCTCTTCAAGATGCCCCCAGCTCACGTGCGTGGCTAGTCCTATTTATGGCGAAGGCCACAGGCCTCTTCTCAAATATTAGTGAGGAAGGCGCCAACAATTGGCCATTTGAAGGGAACATCTGGTACACTTATCTGACTAAAGTTGGTCCTTGCTGTCAAAGGCTCACGGGTGGTGGCCTTGGCTTGGGCTCCCAATGACTTCCTTCCTGCCGTTGGGCTGGTCTTGGTCTGGTTGCACAAAATGGATGCCTTTGCTTGATGCTCTCGCTGCGCTTGCTCCCTTTGCACCAAGAGGAAAGGAGGACATTCTTGTGGCCTCCCTTTGGCGCCCTTGGTCAAATCATGGCTTGCGTCATGGGCACCTCGTGAGGTGCCCATTGTAATCTCTCCGCCTCCTCATGAGCCAGCCTGATGAGGCCGTGCAGAGCTCCTTGTCGTCCGCCCAGCAATCTGGCCCTCGCGAGTCTTGAGCTTAATGTTGATGAAGATGGGCGTGATGGGCCCCCTTGAAACCGCCGCGGGCCGTGGCGAGCAAGTCTGGGACCCCGTTCCCGAGCGCCGACACCAGTCAACCGTAGCCATGTTGCCCAGCCACGAGTCCGCGTCCATCTTCTCGGCCTGGCTTGCCGAGAATCCACGAATTCATGGCGAGACCAAGCTGTCGATGGGCGTGGGCTGCTCGTGGGCAGAATCAGCCGAGGATGGATCGCCCGCATCCACCATGACCCACTTGCTCTGAAGCCTTCAATCGTCTTCGGGGCTTCGAGATGGCATTGGAGCTGCGTCTGCTGCGACAAAGCTCGCGCCGCAGCGATGATGGGGCTGCGGGAGGACCGGAGGTAGAAGTAGTGGGCGCAGCAAGGCCCTTTGAGAGCTGCACCGACATAGGCCTCACAATAGTGGCCCGAAGATCGCGAGGGAGAAGAACAGAGTTGGGGTGGAGTGCGAGCTTCTTTGTTTGTAATGGCGGAGACGAGAAAAAGAAGAACTCGAAAAGGGAGGCACCAGACCGGACCGGCAATGGCGCTCATGAAGAAGCGGATAGAAGGTGCTTCCTTGGTCCTCGGGAAGGCGAGCCAGCCTTGAAACACCGCTGCCCGTCGTTGCCTTAGCGCCGCCATCATCCATGGCGCCCCGGCAAAACTCTTCTCCGACCCGTTCAGAGTCCATGGCGAATACCCAAGCTAGGGCAGGGTGGGAGTAGATCACGGGATTCGAGCGGGGAAGGATAGAAGCGAGGGGATGCAGGGCAATGATTGGAGAAGGCAAAGGAGGTAAAGCCTGAGCGGGTACCGCTCTCTTGTCGGTTCGTTACAATTGCCAAAGGCGTCATTAGGAAGTGGAACACCCCGTCCAATCAAGCTGCCACCAGCGGCGCCGAGAGACCCTGAGCTATTAGGGCCATGATTGCACATGCGCCCTTAGCTTCTCTGCTAAGCCAAGTCGGAGCCGGTCCTTGGGCAGGGGGCTCTTGTCGGATTACAGGAGCAGGGTACCCAGACTTGCACTGCGGCTTTGCGGGCGTGGCTCGGGGTGGCCGGTCGGCCCATCTTCATCGGCACAAGCTCAAGACCCTCATGAGGCCAAGCCTCATGAGGCGGATGACATGAAGCTTCCTCGAGCCGCAACCCAAGTCAGGCTGGCTCGTGAGGCGGGAAGATCAAGGCGGTACCCTCACGAGGTGCCCATGATTGCAACCATGGCGACCAAGGCGCCAGGAGGCAGCAGCATGATGTCCTCATTTCCTCTTTGGTGCAAGGAGGCAACAGCGCAGGCCAAGAACATCAAGCAAAGGAAACCATTTGATTATAAGACCAAGACCAGCAGAACAGCAGGAGGAGGTCATCGTGGAGCCCAAGCGGCGTCATCGTCGAGAGCCTTTGGCGGCGAGGACCGACTTTGTCGAGATAAGTGTACTAGATGTTCCCCTTCAAAATGGCCAATTGTTGGCGCCCTTCCGCTCAATATTTGGGAAGAGGCCGGGGCCTCTGCCTATAAATAGGACTAGCCACCCACGGGGTAGGGAGAGATCGATCGATCTAGAGGCATCTTCAATCCAGAGAGAGAGAAGCGGCCGAACTCCCCTAGCAGTTAAATCGCTTGGCCAGAGAACGAGACCCTCATGAGGCTGTTCTTCCTTGTCTTACATTCATCATCAGGCCCAGGCAATCCACCACCACACCTTTGGAGTAGGGTATTACACCACAATGGTGGCCCGAACCAGTATAAACCTTGTGTCCCTTGTGTTGCTCTTTGTGTAGTTTAGATCCTTGCGAGGCGATGAGGTGTAGGTAGGTTTGAGGTGAGATCTCTGCGTGCACCCGAGAGTTCAAACCTAGAGGGTCTGCCGGAACCCGAAATCCGACAGACGTGCACAAGATTTCATCTATGCCCACCAATGTCGAGTGGGGTGACGCCTCATCTTCTAAGGTATTGGGGCTTGGCAAGGTTGTCATTTCTCATGATCTCACGATCGAGAAAGTCATGCTTGTTGAGTCCCTCGCATACAACTTACTTTCGGTTCGTCAACTTGCACTCATGGGCTTTGTCACTTTCTTTGATATTGATACCATGGCCCTCTTGTGGAGCAAGACTCTTAAAGTATCCTTTGTTGGGCATGTCGAGAACGGTCTATATGTGATTAACTTTTCAGAGCGACCCACTAAGACCGCGACGTGCCGAATGGCTAAAGTTGACATGGGATGGCTTTGGCATCGCCATTTAGCCCACGTCAATATGAGATCTTTGTAAAGTATTCTCAAGGGGGACCATGTCCATGGACTAACAAATGTTAGTTTTGCCAAAGATCGTGTTTGCAGTGCTTGTATCGAAGGAAAGCTACATAAGAAGGCTCACCCTCCCACGACTATCATCTACTCAAAGAGGCCCTTGGAGCTCCTTCATTTGGATATCTTTGGGCCTCCATCCTTTGATAGTCGTGGGGGTAGAAAGTATTGCTTGGTGATTTTTGATGATTATTCAAGATAAACTTGGGTAAATTTCTTCAAGATGAAGAGTGAGACCCAACAAACCATCATTGACTTTGCAAATGAAGCTCAACGTCAACATAATGCAAAGATCTTGACTATAAGAAGTGACAACGGCATCGAGTTCAAGAAACACACCTTGGATGAGTTTCTTAGTGATGAGGGGATCAAGCATCAATATTCCGCACCATACACCCCTCAACAAAATGGTGTTGCGGAGAGGAAGAACCAGACGTTGATGGATGCGGCAAGGACCATGATGGCGGAGTTCAAGTCTCCATACAACTTTTGGGCCGAAGCCATCAACACCGCTTTTCATGCATCCAATCGGCTCTACCTCCGCAAAGGATTGAACGAGACTCCATATGAGATACTCACTAGTAACAAGCCCAACCTCAAGTACTTCCAGGTGTTAGGGTGTAAGTGTTTCGTTCTCAAGAAAGGTGTTCGCTTGTCTAAATTTGAGGCTAGAGCTCATGAGGGCATATTTGTTGGTTATGCTACAAACTCTCATGCTTACCGTATCCTCAACAAGTCCACCGGGCT